>WUAW01006527.1:13227-28548 GCA_017165845.1 Thaumetopoea pityocampa | reverse complement strand
CTTCAACCGGAGACCACAAGTCGCAGCACGAGAGTAGCGAGGGTGGCATCGTCACTGGGCAGTACACCTTGCTGCAGCCGGACGGATCCATCCGCAAGGTCGAGTACACCGCCGATGATAATAACGGGTAAGAAATATTAACCAGTGGTTCAAAATTTAACATTCCAGTTGTCTTTTTATATATGTTTACTTAATATAATGGAAAACCAACGGCTTTTACAATAAAATTAAATAACAATATCAGACAACATAGAGCTAAATGAAAGCTTTCACTATTAATTTTAGTATCCTGTTATAAAATTGACTAATTTCAAATTTTGTAAATCAAAACGTTTAAAAATAAATTATAGTTTACAAAACTAAAAAACACTTTTATAGTTATAATCGAACTAAAAAGTAAAAAAATAATTCTTAATATAAAAATAAAATGATTAACGAGAAAATTAATGTCATTGTGGTAAAAGCGTGTGGTGCTCGATATCCATTGTTATAATTTCTTATTAGTTCTATTCCGAAATGCAGTTAGTGTAAAAATGTAATACAAAGCACTTGATCTCTGTTTTCGTAGCCGCCGTTAAGGTTCGAGAGCTCTAGTAAAAGTGGTATTAATGCTTTTTATATAGATCTATAATTGATTCGGGATTTCCCATGTAGCGCAAATCCGAATTCATGGGGGCAGAACCGCGGTTAAAAGATATATTCAATATAATGGAAAATCAACAGCTTCTACCAAAGATTAAATAAAAATATTTGACAAAATAGAGCTAAATAAAGTTTTTCACTAGTACTCTTTGCATATGATACATAAGCAAACCGCTGGCCTAATGACCCAATACCTACTACTAATAATAATATATACTAATAATATTCTGGGGGGGGGGGGCTTCTGCCCTACTATGGGACAATAGTTGATGATGATGATGATAGCACATAAAATCATACGGCAAATATTTATGGACTACAGCTTACATTAATCATACTCGTAAATACATACAAACAGTCACGCCTTTTTACCTGGTTCTCTGGCGAGGAATCGAATCACAGTCGTTATCGGCGGGGATACTGACCACCATACCACCGAAGCACTGGGGTAGGCAGAGACCACTTACTTTCCCTTGCTACAATCAATAAAGTGGCTATGCGTGGCCTACTTTTCACCCTCGTGGGAAACGAGACGTGTTATGCGGCGTACCACAACGCCGCCAATTTGTAAGTTTCAGAAGTGATTAAAGTTCCTCAATGCGTTATTATGGAGAGAGGATGAGGTAGGAAAGGTGTCTTGAGCAAAGAATATGGAATTTGGAAAAAGGACTGTAGGATATATGATACTATTATCACGGAAAGAGTAAGAAGAGAGAGTATTAGCTCAGGAGGCCGGGATCGCTTACCCGTATAGTTAAGTCTATTTCACGGACAGGCTAAAAGACTAAGTACTTCCTGACCATAATAACTAAATATAATAAATAGATTAAAATAGATAAAAGAACAATTATATTTAGATATTAAAAGCTTAGTCGTCATATTGACAAATATATAATACGTTATGATCTTTGCACCTTTTAAGAGATTTCTTTATCATAGATTTTACTGCCACAATTTCTACTATATTTAATGTACTTCTTCTCTAAATTTGTTCTAGTAGTTAACACATTGACCTATTTCTGAAATGGTTTGACAGAAAAAATAATATTGTATAAGTAACCTATGCTTTTTAGATCCTACAATAATATTTTAATGTTGCTACAAAATACTTTTTTTATAATTATTACAAGACAAGGATGTCGATATTAACATTGTTTTCTTAAAAAAAATATGCAACCAGATTTATATAATTATTGTAATATATATTAAATTTTGTACATGTAAAATATCAGTTGTAACTAGCGATATTAACGAGTCCTATTCATCACCATCATCAGCTGGTGGAAGTCCACTGTTGGACATGGTCTCCATGGGTCTCCATGGGTCCTTAAGAAGGAGGAATTTGGAATAATCCCCCCGTTTGACAGGCGTCTTGGAGATCTCAGTAGATTTTGATTAACAGGTTTTGCTTTTCCTCGTCCTGGTACACCACTTAGTTGGTTCTCACAGCGTCCACGAGGTGACATGGAGTGACGCTATTATTATACCAGCGGCACACAGCGTCACAGCATAGGTCATTTTCATTCGGAATTAGTAAATTTACGAAATACACGTATGTACGTTAGCTACAAAATATTAATAATCTGAACACAGTTTTCTACATACATTGATATAATCCCAAACTAGGATTCCCTGTCATGGGTACTAGACAACGATATACGAGTACATACTTGTATAGATAAATACAATACATAAATAGATAAATACGTCCAAGATGCGAATACAAACATTTGTGCTAATCACACAAAATTTGTCTCTGCCAGGATTTGAACCCGGGACTCATTGACATAGAAAGCGGGGCTTTCTGCCACTATACTAATCAGTCGTCGAAGTAGGTGAAAACTTATTAATTAATATATTTATAACCAACAGGTTCAACGCCGTCGTCCACAACTCTGAACCCTCAGCACAGGCCGCTCCCCTAAGTCCCACTTCGTTTGTCCATGCAGCTCCTGCGGTACATGGTGTTCCAGTGGTACATACTACTCCCGTGGTACACGCCACTCCCGTGGCACACGCTACACCTGTGGTGCACGCCACTCCCGTGGTACATGCCGCTCCAGTGGTCCACGGCCCTCTCGTCCATGCCGCTCCCCTCGTACACACAACCAACTTACTTCATGCTACACCCACACACTTCGTCACCGCCCATCAGTAAATTATAATCGTTTCATGAAAATTCATCAAGTTCGTTATAATTATGTAATATATATAAAATTAGAAATAAAATATTATTATTTATATCGAACACTTGACTTTTATTTTATTGTATCTTTGCCCATATACAAAAAGGTTTCTTATTCCAACTCAACTCAAGGTCTACTTGGCTCCGTATACGACTGGTTCAGATGTCCATCTGCCTTCGGACGTCATCACAGTCATCGTCATCTCCGGTTTACTTCTCCACTAGAGGGGTAAAACACTTTGGTCAAATACATAATGGGAGAAAGAAAGCGGTTTTCTTGGTTTCTGGTAGCATATATTTTTGCTGTGTGGCGCCGGCATAATAGTAGCGTCACTCCATCTCTTCCCATGGATTCTGTGAGAACCAGCTAAGGGATGTTGATACATCCCTATGCTGTATGATAATGGCGTTATACTATTATTTAATCCAAATCTAGTGTGATCTCCAAGCGTTCTCCAAGGAGGGTCCTGTCCGATAATAAACTTCCACAAGCTAATCATTATGATGATGATATTTTTGCATCATATATATTACCATAATATGACAATATCAAAGGTGAATTGCGTAATAAGTTACGACACATAACTATCTAATCTATATATAATTTAACGCATATAGTCGACTTCAAATTAAATTAATTTGTTAATTTAAATTTTTAAATCACTTAACGAAACAAACAAAAGTATATGGAAGCTCCAAATATTTTATTTATTAGCAAAACGTTGAATCCTAATGGTGTGTACATAGCTTCGTTTTCAGCCGCATTCTATATATTCTTTTTTTAGCTTTTCCAGAAAACAATCTGCAAAAAAATCTCTTAAAATTTATTCGGACATCAAGACAGTGTTGCCTAAACAATAACAATGGTGTATATTCAGTCAGTTGTGTGATAAAAATACTCAAAACCAATGAGGCATTTTAGTCTACACCTATTCATTAAAAGTCAAACTTTGAAATAATTCCTATAATAAATGTTAATACATAGAATTTCATATAGCCAGTTATTACTACATCATAAACTCGTAAGTTTAGAATCAAGACGCCATCTGCTTAGGTTTTTATGTTACATGGACTGTGTAACAATAAGTTCGACTGTACTGATCTTAACAATAATTGTATTATAGTGCAATGCAGCGCGAGGCGCTTGCGCCCCGCCTGTTCCATTCAGTTTTGTGTCAAACAAACGCCGGGGAGCGCGCTCCTTTCCGCAGATTAATTGTTACGTATACACACACTTTCATAGCCTTACAGACACTTTCATAGCCTTGATTTTTTCACTTTCTCTTACAAAATTTAAAAATCTAGCTACCACTATTTCACGTTAATTATAAACTTTAATCGTTATAATTTCTCTGTTTATCTTTTGACTTTTCGTCACCAATCTTCACTGCGCGCGCTTTTATTTTCATTTGTTTCTTCTATAATTACTCCGCGGACATTAGTGTGGGTTATATATTTACATCATATTTATTCTGTTTGTTATTTAATTAATACACAATGTATAACTGTTTTATGTCCACAATAAATAAATAAATCTATACTATTATAAAATTGTCTGAACATTAAACATATTTCAAAAATTTAACTCTAATTAATAAAAAAGCTTGACCCAAACCATCTTTTGTTTTCTTCGCGTCTGTTTGTTCGTTTGTTCTAAAGTCACGCAAAAATTTTCAGTTGCCGCCATTTTAGTACGAGAGCTTCACTAAAAAAAGTCATTAAACTTTTTTGCAAATTTATAAATATTTCGGGACTTTTTCATCCAGCGCAAAAATAGACATTCACATGGGCGGAGCCACGGATAAAAGCTACTTACATCATAACTTTATCACATGACGGAAGTATATCACAATACGTAATTTCGTATCTTTATGGTCTGATCATAGCGTGGGTAATGGAGTTCACTAGTGCGTAACGAAACTGTCACGAGTTTCTGAAACCCCACCTTGTATTAGGAGCTCGTCCAGAATAACAAGAGTGGTACCTTATATACTTATAATTGATATTTGCAGTAGCCTATAGCTAATTTCCTCTCTGTCCCGAAACGAAATTCATGTCCGATTCATGTCCAAAAACATCGTTCAAATAACTGGCTTATAATTTAAATTTGACTCCTGTTTTCTAGAGTTTTCCATTTTTTTTTTGCGCGGGAATTCTAAACATTTCCGAGATAAAGTTATACTAAAATATTTGTTGTGAAGTTTTCTATCTGATAATGATCGGCCGAAATCAGTTTAGTCGTTTTGGAGATTACTTCAAACAAACAAACAGACAAATGTACTCGTGTACACAACTAGACAAAAATTTAAAATGGCCTTTTAGGAATTTGGTTACGTGTACATATAATTATAATTTAATACGTTTATAAAATTTAGATACATGTATTGCTTCAGTGTGAAATGGCTGAATCATCTGAATATAACTAGGTATATATAAATCAGAGTTTACTCTATTTATGTAACCGTATATTATATTGATTGATGCATTGGTGGTATAGTGGTTTTAGACAAGGCTTACGATTGAAGAGTCGTGGGTTCGAATGCCGGTCTCGTACCACTGAGCTATTATTTGTCATTCATGTACGGTCTACTTTGTGGACACCAATCTACTTAACGGAGAAGGAAAACTTCGTGAGGAAACCTGCATGCCCGCATGGGTGTGTGAAGTCTACCAACCCGCACTAGGCCATCGCGGTAGAATGCGGCCTAATCCCCCTCCTGATCAGGGGAGGTCCGTGCCCCTGTAGTGGGGACGATATGAACTGGAGATGATGATGATGATAATATTATATTTTACTTTTACTGTATTAGTCTATTTTGTATACTATATTTATGTATTTGTATATACGTATAGTTTATTTATCTAATAGTGTATTTTATAAGCTTTAGATGTGTTTCGTAGTTTTTTTATTTTACATCAGATACTTCACCTACCTTATGTTATGTCAACACCATCTAAAGGTTTATTGCTAGAAATGCCTTAGGCATTAAGTATTATTATTATTTTTCAGGTTTCTACTAAGCTAGTGCGCTCTACCACCTAAGACTACATGGCCACTTACCATCAGGTGGGATTATAGTCAAGTGCTAGCTTATTAAAATAAAATAAAAAAAGGTCGTTTTATATCATTAGTATATGAATTGTAAATAAATAAGTATGATTTATGAAAAGCCTTAATTCGAAATCAAACACAGATACTTCAAATTTATTTATTTGTATGTATATATAAATCTCTTTAAAATAAATGTTATCATACCTCAAATGACAAGATGCCAAAAAATTCTATATAATATGTATCCGCTTTTTTATTTACATATTTTGTTCATAATAATTTAATTTTTAATCTCTCGCACTTCTAGCATTTGTTTGAATTGATATATTATGCAAAAACTGAGTAATATAAAATTTTGATTAAAAACTTAACGGTCTGGCAAAATAGTTCACTGATTACGAAATATATTGTACTTTAAAAAACTTCACCTGAATTACGCATATTATTAAAAAGACTTTAGCCCTTCTTTCCTCACGTTATCCACAAAGCAGAGCTAAAAAGCTAGAAGATATTCACTGAGAGATAAAAAAAGTAAGAGTTGTTCAAGTCTTTCAATGGAAATTTTAAAACATTCTTCAAAATAATGATATAATTTTATCACAAGAACCATCAACTCAGCAGAAAGCTGTGGTCTTAATCACATCACTGATTTTCAACGCGACCCGTTAAATAAAACATTGATCATCAATTAAATAATAGGTGGAAAAATTGTTATTTTATAATGAATAACTAAGCTGCAAAGAACATTCGTATTATATACAAATACTTCTAAAATATTGCGTTAAGCCAAACAAAAATGAAGCGATAATAGGATGATCAATTACCAATAAGGGTTTTCCAATTTTATTAGTAAATAATAAAAAATACTTCATGATGGTTTATTACAGTTTTTAAGAAGCATTCTCAAAACCATTAAATCGTTTTACGTTATATGGATTACACAACTTGTGGATACGTCTAGACAATTTTTCAATAGAAACGATCAGATACATACATTTTATAAAAGAATTAATACGAAATAACTACAATGTAAAAAGAAAATAATATTTAAAAAAGATGTTCGATTTGGAATTTTAAAAAAAATCAGGCGAGAACCTGACGTTAAGGCAAATATAGGTTATTCATGAAACATATCGTATACACTATTGACACTCAAAGTAGTTTATATCGTCCCCCAGGGGTCAACAATGACGGCAAAGGGTCCACACCAACTGTCAAAAAAATATTTGAAGTTAATAAATTTACAAAAGTGTTATATTAACTACCCTTTGGGGGTCTACCCAAAAGTGAAAAACATTACAAGTGGTCTAAAAGACAGAAAAGTTTGATGACCTCCGGTATACACCATAGATAGTGCTCTTACTTACAAAGAAATAAAAATGAGTGAGAATGCGATTAAACATATTATGTATTAATAAATCTCGCTTTAAAACCATAGCATAATTACATATACCATCGCAAGGTTAACATTTAACCTACTCTTTATTTTGGGTAATCTTCGCACTCCGCAACGCTCTACTTGCGAGAAGTAATCATTACGAGTCAATGAGATGCATTGATGAGAGCAATATTAGCACTTATATATCTCAATCGTTCTTTATTTAAATGTATAGGTAACCGAAAATATATGCGTAATGGGTAGAACAGCTTATGGAGCTGGTTGCTAGTAAAATTGTTTCATTGCCTTTTAATATAAAATTAAATATTTTGCTGCTTGACGCCGGCATAATAATAACGGAGCTTTATCTCTTTTCGTGGATGCTGTGAGAACCAACTAAGAGATGTACTATCCTGTTATTCCATCAAAATTCACTGCCACCTCCAAGACGTCTACCAAACGTGGAGATTATAATAAATTCCTCCTTTTAACCCATTACCCGCCAAAATACAAAAACACTTGCACAAGACCGACGAAGGTCATTAGCCTCAAGCTGAAGTTTGCAATGATTTAAAACAAAATAACGAGAATTTTACTACTTTCATAGCCTGGTATCATTAACAAATATATTTCATTCTGAAGTTGCAGTTATTGAAAGGCAAAAATTTTAAAATGTGTCCCAAAAATGGGACATTAGCGGATAATGGGTTAAGGAAGAGACTTATATACAGCAGTGGATTTCCAAGGACTGAGACATGATGGGGTTGATAATAATTAAATGTTCCCTCATAGTTATATGATAGATATCCTATCAAAGTAGAGAAACTAATAGTATTGTATCAGACCGACGGGAAAAGACCACACGGTCTCTCACTCATCCGTCGGTTAGACCTAGTGAAATCATTGAAGCTAAAAGACCGTCGAGTACACAGAAAAGCATGGTGCATCAAGAGATCAAAAATATTACTTCGGCTGGATGCGACCTTCGAGAATGAAGATACCGACTGAAATAAAAAGCAGAAGAGGAAGTGGATACCTATAAATAAACCTCTCTAAGTAGTTCCAGTTTTATATATTTTATATATTTATTACCATTTTTTTGTTTAACAGATTTTATCAAATTCCGAAATTAGCATAGCATTACAACATAAGCCTTCAAGTATACTAAAGGTTCACAGAATCAGGTTCTATCATTGTCAGATATTCATTATATTATGTAATATTTTATTTAGCCTTCATATTTAAAATGTCAGTTTTACATATATTTTTATTATATACACCGGAATATTTAGATATATATCATAAGTACACTAACATCGATATTTCATAAGGGTAGGCAGAGACCAAGGTTCGCCACATACTACGACCTTGACAAACCTCTCTCTCCTCATCCGCATTCATATAATTTCACATACACTTTCGTTGACTAAAAGTGCTACGAACTTGACCTTTTGAAGCAAGTGGTTGACAGGATCAAGGTAAGTTTCCTGGACGCTCTTTTCGACACTGACATCGATCCGAGATTTGAATACCACTCATTCATTCAAAATGATCATAGATTTAAATAAAGTATCCGAGTTTTTGTAAATATGTTAAAAATAATATATCATGTGAACACATAACTGTTTAATCTCTGAATCCACTTTCTAATGCCGTAATATTTTCTAATCCATGCTTTATTTACATTACATACATTACATTTAAAAATGGCGATTGTCTTTTATGACTAATCTTAAATTATGGACCACATTTAAGGTAGAGCTCCATTTATTTCCTTGGATACTGTGTGAACCAGCTGAAGGGTGCACCACGACAATGAGCAGCAGCGTTAACCTGTCATTCAACAAAAATCTACTGCGATCTCCTAGACGCCTGCCAGACATGGATATTGCAGCAAATCTCTTCTTTGTAAGGAAGAGGCATATTACTAGCAGTGGTCTTCTACAAGCTTATAGCGATGATGATAAGGAAGAGCGAGAATTTTGTGATTTCCTGTAGACTTGGCAGACGACTGCGGTTACTTCTTCATTAGATGCACGTAGGTGCATAAAATCATGACGTGATCACGATTGCCTACACATTATGTATATAGTTTAAATCGTAGAACGACGAAGAATTTTAATATGATGTTATCTCATGGTGAACATTTATAGACATACGTAATATATCGTAAAGCAGAAAATCAACATAAGGTAATAAACCCATCTTTCTTCTTTATAATATTGTCCGTTATAGATTAAAAAAACACTCGCACACATTGGTCTAGTCCTAAACTAGGATTTTCTGTATCTTATGTACTAGACAACGATATACATATTTATATAGATAAATAGCATACGTCTATGATTGGATACACACATTTGTGCTCATCACACAAAATCTACCTCTATGGGGATTCGAACCCGGGACTCAAAACAGGATTACTGTCACTGTATTAATCACTAGTCAAATGTAACATTCCCTACATAAATCATCATCATCGTCATCCCCAATCCACTACAGGGGCCCTAAATAAGAGGAGGATTAGGCCGTAGTCTACCACGCTGGAGTAGTACAGGTTGGTAGACTTCACACACCCGTGTGGGTATGTAGGTTTCCTCACGAAGTTTTCCTTCTCCACTGAGTATATTGGTATATACAATGTACATGAGTTAAAATAACTCAATGGTATGGGACCGGGATTGAACCCACGATCATTAGATTATGAGCCGTCTCCAACACCTTTAGATCATCAATGTACTGTTTATATAAATAGATTAATATATTACTCTCTATTATGCAACATCATTACTTATTTGTATTTATAGTTTACTTCGCGTGACTTGCTGCGCTATATATTGTATAATTATATTATGCGATAAGTCCGGCGAAGTTTTGTTTCTTATATATAATAATAATGAAAGTATCTAGTAATATTTGTATATTTGTTACTCAGTCATGCGTAAACTGTTGATCAGAATCTAATGAAACTCGGCACATAGACAGACCCAGATACTGTACTTGATCCCTTTAATGCGTTCTTGGTGAAGCAATGATGGCCTAGTGGTATGATTATGCATGCTAACTCTTAGATTTCGAGTTCGAAACTAAGGCTTTTTAACCTTTGACTTTTCGAAATCATGTACATATTAATAATTACAGAGAGGTACAAAGGGTACCTTCATTCCGAAAAAACGTACCTACTTACCGCCTTCTTCTTGTGATTTAACGCCGCTGGACTATTTTCTCTGGGGCCATTTGAAAAACCAGGTTTACGTGAACAAACCACAAAGATAAAACGCTCTGAAAGATAAAATTCTGCGCTACATTAATGAGATAAGCGAAGCTTTGTTGCAAAATGTGGTTCAAAATTTTGCGAAAAGAGCGGATGTCTGCCGACGTGCTAGAGGTGGACATTTGCCCGACATCACACTCCATTATTAATTCCCATATTTGTACTTTATATTGATATTAATAAATAAAACTGAATTTATTCCAAAATGGTTTGTTTTGGGCCAATTTACATCCTAACCTCATATTTGTCCACCCTTTAATACTAAACTCCATCAGTATATTATACGTTACTAACAGTGATTAACAGTGATTTCTGTAGGCAGCCTTTATACAGGCAGGACTGACAGCATTGTAATGTAATATGGTGCATTATATACCGCATACTAAGAATACAACTGACTGAGTATAAATTTAAGCTAAATTTAGGTTACAGGTCATAAATATTTTACTGGATGCTAAATTTAGTTAAATTTTAATCATCTGTTTTTGTTTCATATTAGTTTAAATTTACTACCTACCTGCTGTACACTCTAAAACAAATAAGAGCGTACGGTGGAATAGGTCCACCGTATGCTCTTATTCTTGTTAAGCTTCTTATTCTTATTGTAAATATCATAAATATCAAGTTCACTCAAGTCAATGTTTAGTAACGAAATTCGTGGATACCTATAAGATCACTAACCATTTGTATAATGTGTACTAATTTAATTTTTGTATTTAGTGGTTGGTTTCCCAAATAAAATTAAAATAAAATTAACTCATATAATTTTCGACAATGAAATTAATGTGTTTTGTCTCACTGGCGATAGGTTTGACACAGGTATATATTACCATAGATCGATGTAAGTTTGTCCCTATATCACCGAAAAAAATCGAACAATGCCAATTTTCAAAGTGCGTTGTTTAAATCATTGTGTTTAACTTATTTACTTAAAATTTTGGATTCAGTTAATTCCAATCTCATCATCATTATCACCATCATCATTACCATCAGCCTATGGGATTCCAATCTGAATAAGGCCCTCCTCCTTAAGCAGGAAGGATTTGCCATAATCCCCATGCTTAGCAGGCATCTTCGAGAATAAATTAAATCTGGTTGAATTAAAATATAACGCTGCTGCCTTGATAGACCTTGATAAATAGTCCTGGTTGGCTGATTGGTTCTATTATTATACCGCCGTAACGCAGTAGTAATATCAGCATGCGACATATAATATTTTTTATGTAACAAAAATTCCGTGAAATTAGTGTTTTTTTTTAATAAACAAAATATTATACTAAACTAAATGTCTATTATGCTTTTATACGAGCGGGTATAAAAAATCTTGCTTTTTTCATTACCTTTTTTTTTAAATGTAAGAAATATCTTACGCATACCGTATATGAGGTATGCAACTATGTATAAATTACGCTATCATACTTTCGCGGTGATTTTTAATGACCTAGATCATTGATACCCGAATTGGTCCCCAGGGGTCAACAATGATTTGCGAGGAGTCCATGCCAGCTGTCAAAATCACATTTGAAGTTGATGAATTTGCCATTATTCAATATTAGCTAAGTAGGAAATGTACCCAAAACCTAAAAACATGGCAAATGGTCTATGAGTCAAAAAAAAATTGAGAACCTCTGACCTAGAACATTTTATAATAAAACCTATATTACTCCCACAATTTTTTCAACTATCATCTACATTAACATTATCGTCTATAATACTTAATTAACAATACGCATGATATAGACGTCTAATGCAAAGTTAAGAGTGTACTTTCGACTAGTCTATTCAAATAAACAGAACTCTTATCGTCGCCGACGTTTGATGGGACATGAATTTACTATTTGACTAGATATTGCACGCCTAATTTTAACGTCTACTATTTTGTTTTCTTAATTAATCTATGCACTGATATACTACTCTATGTAAAAACTATCCGGAATGTATCGTTAAAAAGAGATCGTAAAAGATGTCGTTTTAATTTTTAATTAGATGGTTTGTAGCACAGTATTGAATTGCTGCTCTAAATTTGAGCGGGATCTAATCGCTTTCCTTAAAACTACACTTTTGTTGATCATAATTTTGTGCTCTCCGTTTTATTTATTTTTTTATTTTTTAATTTTTGTAATGGAAACGTAATTCAACAAAGAATTTTGTTTTAATAGATGTTTCATTTGTTGAATCGTTAAAAAAAGAAACGTGAACAACGTAACACCGCACTCACGTTATACAGTTCCATCTGATTTTTCCTGTTTTCTAATCTAAAATTGACAGTTCGAGGAAGGACTTTTAAATCGGCTGAAGCTAAGAAAGCTAAAAATATGCTGGAAAAAAATAGAGATCATACCTCAGTCAGCCTTAAAAAATATATGGAGTATTATTTACAATGCAACTATGACAGTGCTACCTTGAAAGCAATAAAATTAATTTGGATGAACGCATTGTTTTTTTTTTATTTCATTTCACCGGATACTTCCTACACTGACTGTTAGTAATGCAGTAAATAAATAGCATATAACTATATAAAGTGATATAATATCTCCCTTAGAATTACTTATAATATTTTGATCACCTTGAACCATAGAATAGTACACAGTTTTACGTAATTGCTATATCATTATTAAACTACCGTTTTCTCGCATGCTGCTGCCGCGGTGCGTCGCATCTCGCTCGGCGTATCTAATATATAAGTAGAAGGCTCCATTCCTAAGCATCAGTTGTGTGTGGTCGTGCAGCCAGGGCAAACCTTGTTCCAAACAGAAAATGATCGCCAGAGTAAGTTTTATCTGAGATACAATTATGTTCTGTGTAATAGATAGTATTGCGCAATATTTGAAGAGATTCACGATGCTTTGGGAGGAAGTTGTATTAAATTTATTTAACTTCCATGTATTTTTATCAATAATGATTACGTCATTTCAATATTTAGTTCGTAGATTGGTACGTTAAAGTTTAAAAAAATAGCGTTACGTTTGAAAATTCAATTAAAAAAATTTGTTTTCAGATTTCTATTATATACCTGTACATTCATTACAAATTTAATGTTATTAATTTTCATGATAGTCTTGATTCCGTTACTCAGTATGTTGTGCATTTATTTTTTCTTTTATAAACACAATTTTGATATGTAATTTCAAAAATGTTTATCAACTGCATGGTTTACTACCATATATTAACAATATATTTTATTTACAGTAGAAATACCTTAAAATTATTAAATGTTTTACAAAATTTCTTTATAAGCAATGTGGAAAGTTTTCCTTCTGAAATATCTACAATATTATCAAACTCGTAGTGTTCATAAAACTTTAATAACTTTATATGATATGAAGACATCGTGAAGTTTTTATTTATTTCCGAATGTCTAAAAAATAAAACTAAAAAGCTTTGGTTAAATTTCATCCAGTAATTTATGCGTAATTTGTGAAGAACGGCGAACATCTATCATTTTATTTATAATAAATTGACAAAAGATAGATATCGTATGATTCGTATTTCTTTAATGGATTTTTATGAAACACAAAGAGAAAAGTGTAGTAAAGATGAACTTTACTAAAAAAAAATTCAAATAACTAAAAATGAACCGTAATCATTTAATTAATAATCATACGTGTCTAGATCCCAGCATTCACACGGGGTACTAAGTTTTGACTATATAAAAAACTTCCCATGAGGTGCATATAATCATGATATGATCACAGGTATATACTGTAAAATATATGTATATACTATAAAATAAACTTAGGACAAAGAAGAATTTTAATATGAAATTATCTCGCGAGATTTAACCATATATACTCATATCCATATTGTGCTGTGTGGCGCCGCCATAATAATAGCGCCATTACATGTCCTCCGGTGGACGCTGTGAGAATCAGTTAAGGGATGTGCCAGGATAATGGGCGGCAACGTTATCTCCAAGACGCCTGTCAAGCATGGAGATTATGGCAAATCCCTTCTATTTAAGAATGAGGCCCATGTCCAGCAGTGGACTTCCGCGAGCTGATGATGATGATACCCATATATTTCAGGGTGTCGGCATCCACGCGGGATACTAGAGTTTTAATTTTCAAATGAATTTCACAGGCGATAGTTGTCTTGTCAGTAGTGGCGCTGGCGACGGCCGGCGTGGTGCAGCTGGTTGCCCACGGGTATGCCGGCGAAGGATACGGTCACGAGGGTCTGGCATACGCACCAGTCCCCGCCGCCTCAGAACACTACGCCCAGCATGAAGAAACCCATATAGACGACTACCACGTGAGTATCTTTGAATGAATGAATGAATGTTTTATCTGCTAATACAGATACAGATTACATTAAAATCAGATTCACTATGTATGACAAATTCGTCGTACGGAATTTATTATAAAATTATTATAATTATAAGATATTCTTGTGACTAAAATTACATATTTTTACGATTATCAACGGTTTCAGGCACTTTACGATACTGTCAGTAACTACAATGCTAGGAATGCATATTATAATATATTTTTATTATTACACAATACTGTCAATAACTGCAATGCTAAGAATGCATATATAATAGGAATGCATATCGACAGTTGAAAGGTAATAGGGTATAAGCGACAAAAACCAAATTGTTCAGAAAAGCAGTTTATTGTTTGAAAATGCATAAAAATAGATGCTGAATAACTTTTTTATTTATTGTCATATCGTGAAAGTGGAAACAGCTCTAGAATCAAGAAAACTAAAGGCATTAATTAGCAAAGCATTTATTTATTTAATTCGATGTTGTTTTATGTGATTTTATGTCACTTAGATCAATTGATCTT
>WUAW01006521.1:5760-17013 GCA_017165845.1 Thaumetopoea pityocampa | reverse complement strand
AATCGTAAGTCCATATAATGCCTCAATACTATCTTATAAATCAAATGTTTAGTTTTTTGAACGCACTTTTTAATCTACACTTTGACAGTTATTTGAATCTGTGATATGTTACAAAAAAAAAACCACTATTCTTTCTCAGTTTTAATGTAGTATACTCTGTATTCATTACTTATCTCTCACATCTCCTTCTGCGTTTTTTTAGCGACTGTTTTTAATAACGCTTATTACTGACACTACTACTAGTTGCCAATCATGACTCCGCTCGTGTAGTGCCATATAGTAGCGATTGAAAATTTTCCACATCATATTTTAAAGCGTAGATTAAAAAGTAATTTCAGTAAAATAAAAAAAAATCTCTAAGGCGCCTGCTAAGTGTGGATAATTATGACAGTTCTCTTTTTACGGAAGAGGTATTTGTCCAACAGTGGCCATTAATAGAGTGATGATTATAATTATAATCTTAAATATATATAATGTAAGAAACGCAGCGACTTAGCGTGTAAACCTATTGTCAAATACATTTATTATGATTCAATCGATTTAATAAAGACATCGAACGGCGGTACATGCAAAGGCAAAGGTGGAACAAAAAATATCGATCTAGAATCGATACGAGATCGAGCGTAATCGATTCAGTAAAACAATTTAATCGAGAGAGGAGAGTTGCAAATGCAGATGAGTTTCTCATACTTAGATATCTTTCTATAGATAGATTGGTATTTGATGATTATTATTGTGTGAATTTCTTATTTGTTTCTCCATCCTCGGTTATATTTGTACTGATTATTCATAGTTTTTTTTTTAATTTTTTAGAATTTACATATCGGTCATCCAATGAACAATGACGTAATTACATTCTTGCAATTTATCAGAAGAAGCGTTTCTGTTTAAAATTGGATTATACCCATATTGTAAATCATATCAATTATCATGATTTTTCAAGATTTATTTATAGATTATTATTAATAATTTGAGCATTAATTCGACAAAAATCCATACTAAACAATAAATCATCCAAATTAAACACATAATAAAATTTTCACTTTTTTGCAGTTACGTCATTATTCTATTGGATATTCATCCAATAGAATAATGACGTAACCGCATAAAAGTGAAAATTTTATTATCATTCGATATGTTCTATATTAAATTTATCAAAGTTGATAGATTCCAATTAAATGATTTTTTATAGATTACATGCAGATAGTAAGAATAAAACAATAATGAATTTTAAGCTGTAATAAATGTTCTAAAAAAGGATGTACAGTTCCGCACACTTATCGGTGCGGTGTTACTGTCGATCAGCTCACTCACCAGTCCCCCTAGCCGAGCTGACTTTCTACAATCGTTAACACTAATAGAAACAAAAAGAAAATGTATTGAAATGAGATTTCTAATCGATAAATAACGGGTGACTTTGCGTTTAGAAATGTCATTCCAATACATTTTTTTTTTGTTTCTATTAGCATCAACGATTGTAGAAAGTCAATTTGGCTGGGGGGGCTGGTCTTTGTAGCCGAACAAGTGCAGTTCGTATTGCGCGACACGATGTCGACTATCCGTCGGTCACTTGCCGCCGTCAATATTTCAAGTATTTTGGAATCTAATGGTCTCAGTCGTGATGACGGTAGGAGGCCTGACGGAATGACGCTAGTCCCGTGGAGGTTGAGACGGTCTTTAGTGTGGGATGCTACTTGTGTCGACACCCTGGCACCCTCTCATCTTCCCACAGACAGTCATTGAGGCTGCCGGTGCTGAGTTCCTCAAGCGTCGCAAATACTCGTACATTTCGATCAGCACAAATTACATTTTTGAGGCATTTGGAGTAAAAAATCTTTAGGGCCTTGGGGAGCAGAAGCTCACAATGTTTTCAAAGAGATCACGGCCCACCTGGTCAGTACAACAGGCGATCAGAACGCTGGCCGCTATTTAGCTCAACGTTTAGCAATAGCTATACGATGAGGAAATGCGGCCGGCGTTATGGGCACCCCACCGACCGACAGGAGTGAATATTCGTCAGAATATTTATAGCTTTAATTCAATCAAATATAAAATTTTCACGTTTATAAGTCAACATAAGATCATTATGTAAGTGCCTACCATACCAGTGGTACCATAAAAATAAGTTACAACGATTACCTTACATATCATTACCAATTACCCGTATAAATATAATTTATGTTGATTTTGAACACTACAGCCATCTAATGATTGAAAATGATTAATTATTCTGTAAAATACATAGCTACATAATAAAATGTTTGATAAGTTTGGTTATTATTTCTGTATTCCAATCGCTAGATGTCGCTGTAATAAATACAATTTTATTACTCATCAATGTAAGATATCTTTTTTTCACCGTGACTAAAAAAGCTTAGTAGTATTAATAGGAAGAAGTCATTTTATATCATAACTATGGAACACGCAGCATTAGACAGTAGCTTCTGTTTAATTGGCTACCAATATTTATTGTTGAGATGAACATATCACGGCTGAGGCATGGGGACATAACTCAACAGCTTCTGTACATCGTGATCCTCCATTTTGTATCGGAGTGTGCGATAAGTGGGGTTTCAGGTGGCGTGGAGTAGTTTTTGTCGAAATATTTAATTCGTTTATTCTGTAAAAAGATAATAGACGCATATGCAAAACAAATTTTAAATTGTGAAGTAAAATAATTTTATTTTTGTGAGATTATTAACTAATTATGGGATCTACATAAAATAAATGAAATTATATACAAAGTATTTATATATACGTTATAATAATAATATATATTAAGGAAACTATTGAATAACTCATTATTTTTACGTCGTTTGTTACATTCTGGGCTGGGTTTCATCAACATACTTTGATATTATATATATGGGTGTGTTATTTTATACGAGACTACCTCGCAACGTATCCTGCTTAGCTCATCTTAACGTGCCTCCCCAACCAAAACACTGTGTTTGTCATATATTTACAGTTTATAGTGCGTATTTAAAAAAAAAACTTCTACTACTTATTAAAAAAATATCAAGAAAAATGTATTCTATATTCGAATATAAATATATTCTATTTCACTATATTTCCTTAATATAATGACTCCATATTTATCGATTCAAACCATTTTAATGGAGTAAATATTAAAAATGAAATTCATTATACTAACCACAAGAACGATATAAAACATTTATAAGTGAATAATTTAATAATGACTTCACTTTTCTGACTTGTTCTTCCAAAAATCGAAAAATTAAGAAATAATTCACATATTCGTGCAAATTCTCCACCGTAACTCATGCGGGAGTGTGCAAATTCTCTACCGTAGATCATACGGGAGTGTGCAAATTCTCCACCGTAACTCATACGGGAGTGTGCAAATTCTCCACCGTAACTCATACGGGAGTGTGCAAATTCTCCACCGTAACTCATACGGGAGTCCATACGCCGTAAGAGGGCAGACATGGTCAAGATTATTTGCTCGAGCTAACGTCTTAAGTTAAAAATAACGGTATGGAATTCGATATCCACATTCGATATCCCATATATTTCATCACTGATTTCATCTTTAAAACAAGAGGTGGTAAATATTTTGATATACATATAATTAAGAGTAAATTTGTTGCTACTAAATTTGTTACTTGATAATATAAAAAAAGCAAATGATTTAAAAAGCAATAGTATTAATGCATCTCCACGCCTTCACGGAACGAAAAGATAGCAATTTAACGAAGCGGCATCGCAACGTCTTCATTTATTCAATAAGAAACAAGAACAAAACAGACGAACGTATTACAATATCAATTTAGGAAAGTGGAACGAGTGATTTATTGTTCGAGTGTCGTATAAACAGTGCCCGAAGGTGAGTTCGTGTGCGTTTTGTTGCCGCTAATTACTTCAGGTAGCTTATGAGAGATGGTTTTATATTAATTTTACTTTTTTTTTATTAAAATAAGGTAGCAATGTTGGATTGATCAAAAAGAAGATTAAACGGATTTGATTAGTGGCTGCAGTAGTACAGAAAAATAACTGATAGGGATGAAAAGATCCTGTTATTAAATTTAAATCTACTACGATCTCCAAGAAATCTGCTAAACTTGAAAATTATGGTAAATCCCTCCTTTTTAAGGAGGTGGCTTTCAGCATACATACATACATACACTCACGCCGATATCCCATAAAGGTAGACAGGGACCATAGTATATACTACATACATACATACAGTCACGCCTTTTTCCCATTGGGGTAGACAGAGACCACTTCTTTCCACCTGCTATGATCGTTTGATTTAGCAAAGTAACTATTCGTAGCCCATTTATATATACAAAATTATTTTTAAGGTCAGGGAGTACTTAGTCTTTTAGCTTGTCCGGCAAATAGACTTAAGTTTACGGGTAAGCGACCTCAGCTTCCAGAGCTACTACTGTCTCTTCTTACTCCTTCCGAGATAGTAGTATTCTATATCCTATAATCTTATTCCAAAATTCCATATTCCTTACTCAATACACCATTCCTAACTCATCCTTCCACACCATTCCTATCTCCCTTTCCTCTCCATTAAGCCGCGGGAACGTAATGAGGAACTTTTACATTTTTAACCTTATAAAATGACGGTGTCGTGGTTCGCCACCCGACACGTCTCGTTGCCCGCGGGGGCGAAATGTGGCCTGCAGATAGGTACTCTGCTACATTTAACGATTGTAGCAGGTGGAAAGAAGTGGTCTCTGCCTGCCCCAATGGGAAAAAGGCGTGACTGTATCTATGTATATAGTATATACTATGGTCTCTGCCTATCCTTATGGGATATCGGCGTGAGTGTATGCATGTTTCTTTACGATATTTTTATTTACCGTTTCAACCGAGTGATAATAATTAATTGTTAAATATAACATTCGGCGTAATATGTTGCCAAGGTTTGCTATGTGATGGCGACGTAATGATACCGTCACTTCATATCTTCTCGCCGTTGCTATGAGAACCAGCTGTGTGATGTACCGGTATAATTAACAGCAGCGTTGTCCTGTTATAAAATTAAAATCTGCTGCGATCTCTAAGGCAACTCCCAACCGTGAAGATTATGGCAAATCCGTCAATTTTCATAAGGTGAGCCCATTTTCAGCAGTGGAGTTTCTCGGGCTTATGATGACGACGATATTGCCAAAGTAATAAGAATACCGTTGGAGACTGGCCCAACAAGTTCGTACACAAAACTGATTTTGATGGAGCTTCACCTTATATCAGTGATTCTCAACCATTGTGCCGCGGCACTTTTGTGTGCCGCCAAATTCTTAGTGTGCCGTATATATATATATATATATATATATATATATATATATATAGTGAAAATTATAATAATAATATGCTTTAGTAGCATTGTCATTTTTACGACCGAATGTAAATGAAATTATCAAAAAACATCAAGCTCAAATTTTTCATTAAAACTATTCTCATCATCAACTTGTAATTAATCCCTTAATAAACACACTGTTGTTTTTCTAGTACATCATCATCATCATCCGCATTCCATATTCGTCCCCACTACAGGGGCACGGACCTCCTCTGATCAGGAGGGGGATTAGGCCGTAGTCTACCGCGCTGGCCTAGTGCGGGTTGGTACATATTATTCTACACATACATATACATATTCTAGTTCATATTATTTTATTTTACATTCAACTTTTAAAATTATCTTTTTCTTTGTGTTCCGCCAAATTTTGAAATCAAAAGCCTTCTTTCTCTAAAAGAATTAAACGATTGAAATGTTCGAATTTTTATATTGTACTGTTAATATTAAAATCTTACTGCACTGTCATTATGAAGTTACAATATAAAATGGCCATTGAGACCATAAAATTCTGTCATTTGGTCGAATCTAAATATTTTTTATGCACTATAAAAGTATGGTGTTATTTTATGGTACACCTAAAGATAGTGTCAATGAACCCAACGCCAATTATAATTAAGATAATATTAAAACATTCGATTGAGATATATTTTGTGATGTGTTATTAATATTGTCCATATTATGGCCACATAATTATATGCAAATGTATTTTATTCGGCCGTTTATTAATGTAAAATCGAATACATTATTACTACTACTATACTAGAATTTATTTCTTTTTATATTTATGTATGAACTAGCTGTGGTACGTGGCTCCACCCGCGTGAATATCGGATTGCTTCTACATGGCATATTCCGATAAAAAGCCTTAGAACTACTTTAACTTGAGCTCTCGTATCTTAACGGTGGCTACTAAAACAGGGATCAAGCTGTATTAACAATTCTACTGGATCGATTTTGATGAAATATACCGTAGAATCTATATTGGAATAGTACCCTTAAGACTGTAATATATTGACCAAAATCTACCCGCGTTTTTCCATGAAGCTTGAACAAACAAAAAAAAAAAATTGACGGATTTGATTTCAAGAGCCCTAAATTAGTAGATCTAAATAGTTTTTTTTTAATATATTTGATTTACTAAATTTAATATTTAACTGTTTCACAATATACTATTATGAATATAAGATATGATATATACGCATTTATCATCCTACTTTCAAGCGGTGAATTATCCGATCATATCTATAAAGGTGACATTACTTCAATGCGTTAAGAGATCAAATTAGTCGTAAGAGAAATTTGATTTTAACACTAAACGTAAATGTAATATAGATATTTCCCAACTAGAATTTTCCTGTACTCACTCATAAATAATTTTCCTGTAATTACTCATCATCAACAGCCCGTAAAAGTCTGCTAGACAAGAGCCTCCTCCTCCTCCTTAATTAATTTTATTGCCATAATCTCCCTGCTTGACAGGCGTCTTGAAGATCGCGGTACGTTTTGATTGAATTAAAGGATAACGCTGCTGTCTATTATAAAAGAAAGGAGAAAAGTNTAATTAATTTTATTGCCATAATCTCCCTGCTTGACAGGCGTCTTGAAGATCGCGGTACGTTTTGATTGAATAAAAGGATAACGCTGCTGTCTATTATAAAAGAAAGGAGAAAAGAAGTAGCAAAGAAATGAATATTATGTTATATTCTATGTTATAGAAGAAAGAAGAAGTACCTAGAAGTAGCAAAGGGGTGTCTCTTAGCTCGTGTATCTCTTTTCAGAGCATACACGGAAAGAAATGGAGTAACTGCTATAGTAATTACTATATAATTACTATACATACATACAGTCACGCCTTTTTCCTCGTCCTCCGGCGGGGAATCGAATCCCGGTCTCCCGCGTGATCAGCGGTGATACTGACCACTATACTACCGAAGAATTGGTTTAGGCAGAGACCACTTCTTTCAACTTGTTACGAGCAAAGTGACTATCCGTGGCCCACTTTTCGCCCCCGCGAGAAACGAGACGTGTCGTGTGGCGAATCACGACGCCACCATTTTATGAGGTTCAAAAGTTATTAAAGTTCCTCATTTCATTCCCACGGAAAAAGGATGAGATTAGGAAAGGTGTCTTGAGCAAGGAATGTGGAATTTGGGAAAAGGACTATAGGATATAGGATACTATTATCTCGGAAGGAGTAGGAAGGGATAGTAGTAGCTCGCGGGGGCGGGGTCGCTTACCCGTATACTTAAGTCTATTTGCCGGACAGACTAAAAGACTGAGTACTCCTTGACCAAATAATTACTATATCTATACTAATTACTATATCGATGCCACCCAGCACATATAGTAATGGTTTTTCATAGGACCTACGTTACACGAGGTATTCTGACTAATATTATAAATGCGAATGTGAGTTTGTTTGTTTCTTTGCTACGCTTTCACCCTTCTTCAACCGAGCATCATGAAATTTTGTACACACATTTTCAGGGGTACATAGAAGGACACAGGGTAACTATTAGCCTGAAAAAAAAATTGTTCCTGAGGGACAGAAAAAATATATTTTCAACGGTCTCTGAAATGTATGCGAAGCCGCTGGTAAAAGCTAATTTTCTATAAAGTGGGCAAAAAAGACCGGAATATTGATCTCTCTCCACGCCAGACGCAATTTTAGTAGCGTGTGATTGAAACAATTTTTGCGTTGCGTGTTACATTGCTATGTTCTGAGCTACTGGTTGTTGTATGGGACAATTTATAAGAGGTCGCGGTTTACATTGACGCGATTTTTATTCATGGAGCATTAAGCACTATTCCATTTAGGTACCTTCTGAGATAGTAGTATCCTATATACTATATAGTCCTTTTCCCAAATTCCACATTGCTTGCTCAAGACACCTTTCCTATCTCATGCTTTTTCCGCGGGAACGCAATGAGGAACTTTAATCACTTTTGAACCTCATAAAATGGCGACGTCTTGGTTCGCCACCCAACAGGTCTTGTTTCCCACGGGGGTGAAAAGTGGGCCACGGATAGTCACTTTTCTCGTAGCAAATTGAAAGAAGTGGACTCTGCCTAACCCAATTCTTCGATAGTATAGTGGTCAGTATCCCCGCTGGTCACGTGGGAGTCCAGGGTTCGATTCCTCGCCGGAGGACCAGGGAAAAAGGCGTGATTGTATGTATTTAAGTATTTAGGTAAATGAAACATTTTAATACATTTCATTGTCTATTGATCTGATCTATCTACTTAGACGACTGATTGGTACAGTGGCAGTGACCCTAGTTTCTGCACTAATGAGTCCCGAGTTCGAATCCTGGTAGAGACAAACTGTACGTGATGGGTACAAATATTTGTATCCGATCTATGGACATATTTATCTATTTATGAATTGTATTTATCGATATAAGTATGTATACAAGTCTAAGATACAGGGAATCCTAGTTATTGCCCATTATGGAAATATGCGAGGACTTTTTATTTACTCGTAAAACGTCCCGCTCGTTCCTTTGCTCTTATTTAATCTTTTAAACTGATGTAATTTATGGACGTTAAATATTAGTATGATTTTTTTTTCTAAATTATCATATTTGTGTGATCTGTTGTCGATCCTAAAGTGAATTCTTAAATTCCTGGAATAGCGACTTCGGATTGAGAAGTATGATGCGTGCCGACCTCCGATTAGCTGGGCCATGGCTCACAGTCACTCGGTATGACGATCGTTGAAGGGGGCCTATGTCTAGGGGTGGAAGTATTTCGGCTGATACTCGTATGATGATATAATTTTTAAAAGTAGTGAGACACGATTATGTAACAATAATATGTAAATACCTACGTTCCAGCAAATAATAATTTCATTCCATTTTTAATTTAAATTTCATTATTAATATTAATTTCAGAAATTTACAACAAAAGCCTTTCATTATGTGTATATAAATTTAATCAATTTTAATTAATTTTATCACTCCAATCACTATTGATATTGTTATCATTTGGATATTTTTAACATTTGATCCATAGATACTGTTATTAGTTGTATCACCAAGTTAAGAAAAGAAGAAAGTAAAGAATTATGGCTAGTTATCACGACTATATTCCTAAATAAAGTGTGGTCAGAGACGTTTGGCATGCCAAACGACATTGACTTTTACAAAGCATTTACATTTTAACATTCAACTAAACCTGTGACAATCTGAAAATTGATTTTGTTAATTTTTAGTGCTGCTAACTCGACTCTGACACACTACAAGTTAGCTATTTGAAAAAAAAATTATAGGATTTTTTCTTTTAACTTGGACCATACAACTAAACAACTAATAAGTAGTCTGTCATCACAAGGAGCAGGTTGCGGCGCGCGGGTCGTTGATCTGCGCGTGCGTTTGGCAATACGCGACATTTCACTCTCTCGCTACACACGCAGAAGCCGTGGAATCTAGATTTAATAGTATGTGCGTATATGTGGTTAGTATGAAATGAAATGTTTTTATTTGCAATAGATACAATGAAACAAGGTGATACATACTTTAGAGACCTTAGTATCTTCCATATCACATATTATAAAATACTTTATAAATACTTAACAACAATTTTCAGACGGTGTTTCAATGGTTGGTCATTTAGAAAGAATGAGTGAGATTCGAATGACGAAACAAACATACCGGGAGAATGTGAGTGGAAGTGTCTGAAGAGGGCGCTCAGGAAAAACTTACGTTGATTAAATCAACAACTTGTTTCAAAAAAGTGAATTCCGTAGTACTCTTAATCGACGAAGGTGTACGAAAACGTGTATGGATGTGGATGAGGCAAGAGAAGTGTGCATCGTATCGTAGTATTTGGCGAGCTGTCGGGCGTATAAGAGACATTTGACTTATAATTAATCTATACTTAGTCCACACTTCATATCCTTCAAATTCGACAGACAACAGTTCATATGAAGGTTGAAGAGCCACGGAGACGCGACACCTCGTTGCCTTACATCAAGTGTTGTTTTATATATTGTCGTGAACTCGAATGAGTGGCAAATTTGATTGTAGTCTTTAGTGCGCTATAGTATATATAAGTAAAGTACATACATTAACGTATCTATAGTATTATAAAATGGTTAAATATCAAATTTTCAAAAATCAAAAATTTTTAAAAGCGAACTATTCACATGGACTAATTAAGGTCTTCTGAAACCAAATCCGTTGATGTTTGTTTGTTTGTTTGTTCGGGCTTTACGCAAAAATCAGCGGGTAGATTTTGGTTAAACTATTACAGTCTTAAAGGTATTATTGCGAGTTAAATACTGCGGCATGTTTCATCAAAATCGGTCCAGTGGAGTTGAATATAGAGCTTGATACCTGTTTTAGTAGCCGCCGTTAAGGCACGAGAGGTCAAGTAAAAGTGGTTTTTATATAAATCAATAATTGTGTCGGGATGTTCCATGTAGCGAAAAACCGACATTCACGCGGGCGGAGCGGGGGGCAAAAGCTAGAGTACCATATAATTGCATCATTCATCTCATCCCAACATTAAAACAAAGCAGTTCGGACAATGCACTTCGAAAGCATTACTTTTAAAAGCTTTCAATCAAGCGGCGTTTTTAAAACGTTAAATGTCTCGTTTGAATTCAAGAAAGCAATCAGCGGTCACGACACAGCAATGGACCCTTAACAAAATAAAAACAAGCGAACTTTTGAAGAAAATAAAAAATAAAAATAAAAAAGATAAAGGCACTTGTATAAAAATAAAACAATAAAAGTGTGAGTAAATGTTTCGCGCCAAATCACAGCGATGCGAAACGCGATTTGAATTTCCGACTACTGTTTGTTAACAGGGTGTTTGTATAATGGTTTCCAAAAATTATTATTTTACTAAGTCTATTTGCCGGACTGGCAAAAAGACAAAGTACTCCCTGACCTTAAGATACTCCTTAAGATACCTTA
>WUAW01006516.1:12943-25601 GCA_017165845.1 Thaumetopoea pityocampa | reverse complement strand
GCTGGAATTCGATTGGAGAGGCCTATGTTCAGCAGTGGACAGCTATGGGCTGAAATGATGATGATGATCATTCGCTCTACACGGTGCAGGACACCATCCTGAGGAAACCTAATAAATAATAAACCCAACAAACAGTGTCAGTATTTCCGTCCGGTTATGACGTGGGTGTCTTTAAGACAAGAGTGAATAGATTTTATTAAGCTGGTACGTTTTACCACCCTGGGTTATATCGGCTCTTATGATCAGGTGGGATTGTAGTCAAGTGTTAGTTTAAATATGGTGTTCCGTATCCCGGTTGGTTGGTTTTCTGCGTGTGGGCATATTGGCTTATCAACCAATAAGAGGGTAGCTAGACAGGTTAGCCACCAGAAGCGCACACACCCTCAATAATTAATATCGAAGAAAAGGGACTTCGTAACTGTACACATAAAACACAGTTGGTGCTTACTGTAAATCGCTGTCAGAGGAAAACTATTATCAGAAGTACAGAACGAAGTGCTAGCCACCGAGACTCTCATTCTGCAGACCAGGGTAGTGGCCAGTGTTGTCTACCGTGGAGTCTGTTCGCGGGAATAGCAGGAAATGTTTTCCCCGGGTGAACCGTGCTCCCACTGGTGGGCTTCGTCCACTAGGGGTTGACCTGTGCACAATATACAGACCGCACTGTTGTCCGTGACAAACGCTTGGATTCGTAACCCCATATATGGTAAAAAAAACAATATGGTATTGTTTGGCGTAGGGCACTAGTCGCACGGTGGAGACGTCGTGTCCGTCCACGGCGCTGGGCGGGCGGCTGGCGTGCGTGGAGCGACGCTGCGTGGTACGCGTGGACGTGTGCGGGCGCTGCGTGGCGGTGCGCTGCCGCGCGGCGCGCCGCCTGCGACACGTGCTGCCGCCCGTGCTGGCGCGCTACGGCGCCGCGCTGCGCCCGCGCGCCGTGCTGCGCGACGGGCTCGTGCTGCACCCCGACACGCTCATGCAGGTCTGTGCCGAGTCATCATTATATCGACCCTCAGACACGTCCACCGTTGGGCATACGAGTAGAGACCTGAAATGATCTTCACACCGGGCGATTGCGAAAAGCCTTCTTCCATCGCTTGCCCACGACCCTAATTTATAATGATAATATTCTGTACACTTTCACATATGTACGTTGATATAGACCCGAACTAGGATTCTCTGTATCTTGGACATTAATCAATGAGATATTGGTGCGGTGGACCCTAAATAGACCCGTAAAAATTAGGCGGCTGCAGCCTCCTGATGAGAGGACTGGGGAAAATGTGAAAAGGAAGCGCAAGTACTGACGGCTATCTCGGGCTCTTCAGACAGCTCGTTTAAAACTTAACAAATACCTTGATGTCATGTAGGTTTTGCTATAGCGGAGCGGATCTGTGCGCGCGCGGCGGCCGCTGATTTCCAACTGGCTGAGCGACCACCCGCCTTTTCTTATATATTTGTACTTTAGGAGGGTAGTTTTTAAAAAGAAAGAATGAAGGATGAATTGCAATTTAAAACTCCGCGCGTTCGGCGTCAACACTGCCACCGTGCCACTAATCAGGTCAGCGGTCCTGCTAATCGGGTGTCAAAACACACTACAGTTTCGCCATTTCAATGTTTTAGGACCCCAAGCTCTATAATTTCTGCACGCTATGTGCACTTTCCCAGCCCTATTAGTTTTGTTGTCCTCTAACTAAGGTTGATGACTATGTTTTTTGTTTTCCTTGATTGGAACCCAGACCAAGGCATTATAACCATCCCGATCTTCAGTATGCGCTTATGTAGTCACTTCTGATCAGGTCTATCTGTTAAAAAGTTATCCCACGTCTCCACTCCAGAACCCATATTTTTTTTAAACAAAATGACATTACACCTTTGTTTTTGACATATAATATTAATGTTGCCAACAAAGGAAAATTTTATTCCGTTTCTAGAATTGTTTTGAGAACCTGTAATATGTGCAAATGTAAGTTTACATATGTTGTGGTGTCCAGGAGTTGGACGGCGCCCGACTGCAGATAGTGGAGGTGTCGGAGGGCGGCGAGTTCCGGGAGTGTCGTCCGGAGCGCGACGATGACGCCGACTCGCTGAGCGAGCTCGCGCTTCGGCTGCAGGACGACGCCAGGGACGCCGACTCACAGGTCAGCGCATTCAACTTCTTTTTTGTCCAGGGGGCAATACCTAGTGTATTGAGTACCTCGGTACATAACACGATTGTTTACTTTGTTCGACTTTTGCATTATTTTATGCGCGACAGAATTTTTTTTTTTGCCATATTTAGGCTAGTACTTGACTACAATCCCACCTGATGGTAAGTTAATTATTGAGGGTACCACCCTGTCATTGGTTAATGAGCCAATATGCTCACATGCAGAAAACCAACCAACCGGAATACGGAACACTATATTTAAACTAGTATCTGACTACAGTCCCACCTGTTGGTAACCTGTTGGTGTAACCTGGGGCGGTAAAATGTACTAGCTTGATAAAAACCTATTCACTTTTGTCTTAAACACATCTAAATTATAATCGAACGGAAATACTGACGCAGGAAGCCTATTCCAGTGTTTGGCTGCACGTATTGTGAACGTGGTAGCAAATCGCTTCGTACGGGTGGCGGGGATGTCTACGAGATAGGGGTCTAGTGGTTCAGTGGTGGATTGGATGGCAAATATATTTAAAAAGAAACTTTTCTATGCAAACAGTATCGCAATTGTTTATAAAATAAGGTAGTAATTAATATTTTCGAGACGTGGATATAAGGATGGGTGTGGGCGTAGTGGAAACATCTCGCCATCTCTCTCGCACGCCCGCACAATAATGACGGTGACGTCATAAAGCAGTATGTGCATCCTTTTTTTCACTTGACAATTACCCTCACCACCAGATTTAAAAGGTTTCGAACTTATTTATTTCTGAACATATTTAAAAAATTATTTCCATTTTAAATTTTAGATAACATAATTTATTAATAAAATTTATTTGAAAAATTGAGTCAACTACCCTATAAAAATATATAGTTTGTGTATTATTTATAAGGGTTTGTTGGTTGTCACAGAGCAGCACGGCCAGCGGCAGCAGTCGCGGCGCGGGCGCCGGCCCGGGTGGACGCGTGCGCGCCGCTCTCCGCCCCGGACCGCCGCTACACCACCACCCGCCCGGTCAGTACTTATCATCATATCAGCACGGAGGAGTTTTGACGGCAACCCGAATGCAGTTGAATCACTTGGGAGTTTTACCTTAACGTTTTATATTAGTTAATTGTGATGTTTAATATATGAACTTGGTGTGGTGTTTGTGTATTAATCGTCGATAATCGTGAACAATATTAAAACGTTGGAATAATACTGTATATTAACATAGTATGGTGATCATATTTTTGTAACGCAATAAGTCTGTGGATACTCTTTCCCAGTCAATGAATTAATGTGGCAATCTTCGGATTAACGTCAAAACTCCCAAGAATCAATAAAACATTAGCATTTTATTTTTAAATTGACGAAACTATGTGTGTAAAACGATGATTTGGCTTAAAGTTCTTAGATACCAAGCCATAAAATACATTAAAAAAACATACCAGAACATGGGTCTCCTCTTTAAAAAAGAAAGGATTAGACATAATCTCCACTGTTGGCAGGCATTTTGGAGATCGCAATAACAAAATTTACTGCGAATAGAATCATAGGACAACGCTCCTGCCCGTTATCCTGGTGCCTCTCTTAGCTGGTTCTCACAGCGCGCACACGGGAAGAGATAGAGTGACATTATTATTATGGCGACGCCACACAGTCAGACAGACAGAGCTAGCAGTAATTATAAAGAAACTATAAATCTGTTGGATTATTTATTCATATCCGACGTTTTCGTTTACAGATTTTCTGGATAACCTTCGTGAGACGCAACGCCAAAGGCTACAACAGGGTAAACCGGAAGGCGCGTCCTCCCCCCGCGCTCCGCCTCCGCTCCCCCCGAAGCCAGCGCATCGGCCTCCGCCCACACTCGTCTGACCCGCCCTCCGTCCGCCTGGGCAGGATGTGCTGCCGGTCAATATGGTCTACAAAGTCGAGTATCGTCCTCGTGTCACTCGAAGAACGCCTATAGCTCCGTGAATGGACTTCGGTTTAGCCAATGCAGGCTGCACCTAGACGAGAAGATAGCTTAGAAGTGCGCTTCATAGCAAGAAGGTCCCTTCAATAACTGATTAAACCGGACGTATGGTAACCTTTGAAGTACATACATATATGGTATGATTCTGTAATAACGGTAGGAGCCGTGTGTGAATAGAAAAGAACTTTCGTGAAATTATAGTTACAGTGATTGTAAAATAGTATTTATGAAAATTTGAGTTGTGAATCGTCGATTGAGAGACTTGATGTACGTTTCGTAGAATAATTAATAAAAAAAATATGTAAATATCTACTTAGAATTTACAGTGTATGTGATGATCCGTCTATATATTATAGGAATTAATCCGGAATGAGGAATAAAAAAAAAAATTATAATAATAGAGAGGGCGAGCGGTCAACTGTTCCGTTTTTTTTAATTTTTCCCTTTTAAAGGGAAGGCAAAGAGATTCAAGCCCTTACAGCCTAACCTGGCTTAGTTATATAATTTTCACAAGCTAAGTAAAATACTGGTGTATCTCATTTTATTGTTTCTTGAAAGATTTGACGTCAATCTGATGAATATCACGTTGACTAGGCGAAAGTTCCCGCAGGCTTAATGCCTTGATAAAATACAATCCTTTTGAAATGTTAGTAACAGCTTTATTCAAATATGTCAATATTATTTATAATTATTGACGAGTGATCCACAAAACGACCCCAATTTAACAAATCAAATCATTAAGTGATGCTTCACTCGGGTTGCTGCCAAAACTGTCGACTGTGTCTTCTTTGACAGCTGTCAAATCATGTAGACTTTTTGAAATGTATTTATTGAGACAAACATAACACCATACCTTGAAGGCAGCTCGTGTATGAAAATAACATATGTACTATAGACATACATGTATATGTAAGAAAGAAAGACAATGCATTTATTTGAACAAGCACAACAAATAGAATTTAAAATAAAGCAATTAATAGGTACAAAATAAAATTATACGGATTGGATTGGCTTACAGTCGCAGTGTCGTGATTATTTTATTTCGTGGTAAACTATAGTCTAACTCAGGGGGTCGGGCAAACTATAACCCGCGGATCACCAAGTCACCCATTTGATAATTTCATATGGCCTGCTTTAGATTCAAAAATAAAGTATACAAAAATCAAAAAGATTTGGAACATACGAAAATATCTCTGACGTCTCTTTAATGCTCACATTTTGGTTGATTTTGACCCGCGGCCATAAAAGGTTGCCGACCCAGGGGTCAGAACGATCCGAAAGAAGATCTGTGACCTGTAGATGAACAGCAGATATGTTGATTATGATGTTATATAGAATTTAAGACGCAACTGATTATATGTTAATTGTGGCATGGAACCGTACTGTTGTACAACTCAACAGCTTGATAACTAATCCTGCATTATATTTAATTCATAATAAAATTATTATTTTTATATAAATATTGCACATATGTAGACATGTTACATATAATATATATTGTTTGAGTTCTCTCATGAAATTATAATAGGATACCAACGAACTGTTTGTAGTGACCTACTTCACCATGTAGTAACACGCATACACAATAGATGGCGCAGTTATAGAGTGACGTCATTAACATATAAGTCTAAATCACACTAACAAAGTTCGATAAAGACAACGTATATACAACATCTTTACGTCAAACGTTGGGGCAGTTGTAGGCCGCACCAGACAACACCCGTCTGGTCAGAAGATCTTTCCTTTTCCAGTACTGCCACTCCTGCCACACTTCGACCCCTAACTGCTGACGTGATTATCAACATCACCATGGGTCATATCCATCCCGCGCTATAACTGGTGACCGCGGCGTGATATTCATTCCTCTGTATGTTCGTTGTATGGCACCAATATATAATGTATTATTATCTATAGGTACAGTCGTGTACAGTTTTTGTAATGATAATGAAATTAAATACATACGTATAAAATAATTTACTTACCTACATGATTTGTATTAGTGCAATTTAATGTCTTGTACTTAATTGTACAAAATAAAATTGTTATTAATTCAACGGTACAAACTATCCTGAGCACTGGATGCTCAAATCTTAAAGAGGATAAAATAAAATGAACGTATTTTATGTAAATATTTGAAGTATGTGTAAATATTATTATAATCAAACTCTGGTGCCTTCCATAGACTAAGACTGCACTAATAAAACAAAACCCACAGGAATCATAGTTTTAATTAGATTGGCAACCCTGAAAATATTAGTATGTACTTTTTGCCATATCAGTTGAGAATAACGGGCGTCGACACTCAGAAACAGCTCAACGTGCTCGTTATAACGCAGAACAATATTTAGGTCATTGATACCCAAAGTAGTCTATAACGACCCCCAGGGGTCCACGCAAAAAACACATCTAAAGTTAATAAATTTACAAAAATTTCATATTACTACGCTTTGGGGGTCTACCCAAAAGTGAAAAACATTACAAGTTGTCTATAAGGCAAAAAGTTTGAGAACCTCTGATTTAGATGTGATTTGTTATCAAGTGTAAATATACAACGAAAACACTTATCGCGATGGACACCATTTATACAATTGCCACAGGCAACACTGCGTGAAGAGCAACGAAATAAATCAATTAAACGAATCAAGTGTTTTATAGTATTTTTTTTAACTCAATATTGATTACATACATACATACATTCACGTCTTTTTCCCTGGCTCTTTGGCGGGGAATCGAACCCCGGTTTCCCGCGTAACAGGTTGGTATACTGACCACTATACTACCGAAGAATTGGGGTAGGTAGAGACCATTTTCCACTTGCTACGAGCAAATTGGCTATCAGTAGCCCACTTTTCGCCCCCGCGGGAAACGAGACGTGTCGGGTGGCGAACCACGACGCCGCCATTTTTAAGATCCTAATACGTTAAAGTTCCTAACTGCGTTCCCACGAAAAGGAATGAAGTAAATTACGCTGTTTTTCTCTCAGTTCATTTATGGGGATCAATGTCCGTTATTCTCAATAGATATGCCACAAAGTATTTAAATATATGGATATTGATAATTGAAATAACAACATAATTGTTTCGCTCAGACAGTGAATTATAAATTTTGACAACTGTGAATATAGCAATGGACGATGCCAATTTGTTACAATGCACACATAACATTCAACATACTAATAGAAAATCTACAATAATACTGATTCTACAGAATAAGCCATTCATCTAAACATCTAAATACATTGAACTGAAAAATGTCCTGATAACTAGTCGTTTGAGCCAATATCTTAATTTTCTCCTTTGTGACGCATTTAACAGGACATTACAAAGTCATTATTTTGAAAGGAGGGTAGATTTTTGTTTTTTCTCTATGTTACTTATCGAATAGACGATTGTTATAAATAATTGTTACTTACTAGTTTACTATTAGGTAATCACTTATTGGTGTGTTCATTGAGTGTAAAGCCTTCAGTACACCTGGATATGTAAATATCCGATGGGCGACGATTTCAGTATTTTTAAGACTACCGTCGCAATATATCTATGGGACTTTACGGTTGCTTTTGACTTTATGGGACTTTATAGTTGACTTTGCAGTGGTGTGGGAGTTTACAGTAATGTTACTTTACATTTTGTTCATTTATTTAAAGAAATTTGAGATTCTCAAGATAGTGGTGCGAAGATATCAATTGTAGTATGACGATAAGTTGCTAATTGCTGTTTGGCGTTAGTATAATAATTCCCGTGGTTGGTGTGAGAATCAGCTGGACGGTGTACCAGGATAATGGGCAGCGGCGTTATCCCGTTATTTCAATCTACTGGGATCTGCAGGACGCCTATCAAGCGTGGAGATTATAGCAAATCCCTACTTTTTAAGGAGTAGGCTTATGGTTATGATGATGGGAATACATGAAGCAGGTATCATGACTTCATTAGTGACACGTACGAGCTGTGTGTGTACGCCAAATTGTATGCGACGTGAATATACCCGCAACATTCGAATATTTGGGCATCCAAGTGTACGGCGGCCCTAATAGCTACGATTTGAAAAGAACGTTTGTACTAGTGACTTTACTGTTGTTAATAAATTAAAATTTTAGTCACAAAACTAGTTTTATACATCCCCCCTAGACTTTTTTCCGGTCTGCTATTATTCCAGGGGGTGTGGCCGTGGGTTTGGTCCGGTTGACAACATACCGTCTGATATCTTTCACTAAGGCTAGAATTATTGCCGACTGATTGATACAGTGACAGTGACTGAATTATTGCCAGAGTTTTGCGTTCAATCCCGGTAGGGACAAACTGTGTGATGAGCAGAAGTCTTTGTATCCGAGTCATGGACGAATTTATTTATGTATGATATAATATTTATCTATATAAATACGAATATCGTTGTCATGTTGGGTACACAGGATACAGGGAATCGTAGTTTGGGACTAGATCAATGTGTGTGAAAATGTCAGGAATATTATTACCATAATATCTTGAAATACCCCCATCTAAGTGTTCAAATACAGATATTTAGTATCCACCAATTTATAGCCTTTTTTACGAGTGGAAATATATCCATACCGAGGAGTTGAATTCACGCCCCACTTAAAGCACTCGGCGTGTTTCTACTGCCCCGAAACCCAACTACAACCAGTCGCGCTAGCACATCGTCGCCGTGATGTGGGCGGGGCTAATCCACTACTATTACTAATAGTTTACAAACAAGGCAAATTTTTATTTGCACATTCCTATGGAGTATCTTATGGTGGGTATCCTCGGGAGAACTGAACGGACCCCCTGTTGTGGTCGCACTTGTAACGGGTCGGCGAGGGCGCAGTGTGGTCCTTCTACGTTTTTCAGCAGAGTTGAACCGCACGTTTGGTCGCAGTGCGCGCGAAGACAGGTGTTTCACATCTACAGTCTTTGGGACCTGTATTTTTAAATAAGTACAGCGAGATGATTATGACCCATGATGACATCGTTGATTACGTCATCAGCTATAGAGTCGAAGTTTAGCAGGAGTGGCAGTATCGGAAAAGGGAAGATCTTCCGTCCAGACGGGTATTATGTCTGGCGGGGCCTGCCACCGCCCCGACGGCTGATATTAGACGCCAGTTAAGTATTGTGTAATAAAACGCAAGCGACGAGTTGCTGACTAATGCTGTAACTCTTTCCACGGGCGCTCGCAACGCAAATGTGCCTTAAAAACTTTTTCATTATTATCATGTAAACTGTTGACTACAGATACCTAACCTAGCAGCAAAAACATCGGAGATTATTATGCGTNCGCAACGCAAATGTGCCTTAAAAACTTTTTCATTATTATCATGTAAACTGTTGACTACAGATACCTAACCTGGCAGCAAAAACATCGGAGATTATTATGCGGACAGTTTCATCACTTGTGTTTAAACGGTCAAGGTGATTGATATAAAAAAAAATATTTTTATGATTTAAAGTTGATATTGATATTGTATATAAGCTTAATTTAGCGATTAAGCCTTCACACTTCATCGCGATTCAGCCTTCTATGATAGTCTTTATTTAAAATTGCGCCATCTGTTGAGGATACGTGGTACTATTTAGCGAAGTAGGTCGCCACATAATGAATAGCGCAGACCACAAACCGGCTGACGCGCATAGAGGTCGCTGTGGTCAGTCAATGGCTAACGAGTGGTGGTGATCGTCATCGTTATCGTTTTTCGACAAAAAAAAAATGTAAAATAATAAGGCGCGTGATTGACTTCTTAGCGGTGAAAATATTAAATTATAAACAAAGTTATTTACATAGTATAGCAAATAAAACAACGGTAACAATAAAACTACACATTTATTTACACAAATTACTTATCGGCAATGGCCTCAGTCGCCCCTTCAGCCTTTGGCACATCCTCAGTGACCGGTTCAGGTTCAGGCATGACCCTGGTCAACTTCGACGGGGTCTTGGGCGGGGTCCAGTCCGGTATGATCTTGTCGTGGATGCGCCACGTGCCGTATAAATTGGACAGGTGCTTCTCAAAGACTATGTACTCCAGGACGTCCTTCGCCAAGATCTCGCTGCCGTGGAGCAGTCGCCCGAACCGGTCGTACACCGACAGCTGCTGACGAGTGTGGAAGCGAACCGTGATCTGAAATATGTTTCAGTTCATTCGCCCCGTCCCACAGACGAATCGGCTTGCATGGTGCCGTCTTAAGCATATTCGACGCCGGGTGCGAGTCATTCTGCCCCACCCTTTTCAGCTCTTGTTAACAAAAAAACTATGTAATTTTAACATTTCATTTATTTCTCTGAAATCATATTTTGCCAATTCAAAATCCCAAAAAAATATTGACACGTGCCGAGAGCGGCACGCGTCGTCTTTAGTAAAACAACACCTGTGATGTGTAATGATCTAAGTGTCCGGCTCCGCGGCTCCGCTCGCGTGGTCTCATTGTAGTAGGTACGAAATCGAAGGTATCGAAATTCATGGCTTGCGCCCCCTAGGGCTCTGCGCCCGGGTGCGCCGCACCCCTTGAACCCCCGGGTGAGACGGCCCTGAGCTTGGAGATATTTTGCGGTTGTGGTAGTGTTTGTACGCACAGTGACTAAAACCGGAACAAACTAGTTCGCGCTAGCTACCACGCGCCTCGCACTCTCGCAGCAGTTATTTATAAGTAACGTTAGAATGTAGTACATTAACATACATAAATTAAGTTTAATATGTGTAATGGTGGTAATTTTGCTGTTACAGAACTTAACTAAATTTAGTCTTTCACTATCTTTTTCTAATATCAAACGCCAAAATGAGACAGCAATCATTTATAGCTAGTACCATCCTATATTTCTGTTAAACGGCTCTAAAAATGTTGCGTTTTCTTTATTCCGTATATTTCGAGGTCGCGTCTAAATCTTTTAATCTTGACGCGTGTAAACAAAACTGACAGCACCAACATTGTAGCTCTCTCTTATTGGCGTTTGATATCAGAAAGATAGGGAGAGACTAAATTTAGTTAAGTTCTGTTACCGCAGAATTACCACCCTTATAAATGCGAATATGAGTTTGTTCGTTTGTTACACTTTCACACCTTAACTACTCAACCGATCATCATCAAATTTTGTACACACATTGGGGTATAGAGAAGAAAACAGGGTACCTTTTATCCTGAAAAAAAAAAGCACTATTCCCGAGAGATAGAAAAAATAGTTAACAAAGTTATCAAATAATTGAATTGTCAATGGTATCTGACATGTGTTTAAGGACGACATGTACGCGAGCAGAGCCACGTGTAAAAACTAGTAATAAATAAATATTATAGAGATTCATGAGGCTTCCGCCCGTCTATTAAGTCCTATCCGTATATTAAGTAAACTATTACATATTTTATTTTACTTATGTTAAGTAAATATTTCAAACTGCAACAATTTTTTATGAATCATTCATCCCCAGTCCATATTCGTCCTCACTACAGAGGCACAGATCTCCTTCTATTTGAAGGGGNAGAAGAAAACAGGGTACCTTTTATCCTGAAAAAAAAAAGCACTATTCCCGAGAGATAGAAAAAATAGTTAATAAAGTTATCAAATAATTGAATTGTCAATGGTATCTGACATGTGTTTAAGGACGACATGTACGCGAGCAGAGCCACGTGTAAAAACTAGTAATAAATAAATATTATAGAGATTCATGAGGCTTCCGTCCGTCTATTAAGTCCTATCCGTATATTAAGTAAACTATTACATATTTTATTTTACTTATGTTAAGTAAATATTTCAAACTGCAACAATTTTTTATGAATCATTCATCCCCAGTCCATATTCGTCCTCACTACAGAGGCACAGATCTCCTTCTATTTGAAGGGAGATTAGGCCGTAGTCTACCGCGCTGGCCTAGTGCGAGTTGGTAGAGTTCACATGCGGGCATGCAGGTTTCCTCACAAAGTATTCCTTCTCCGTTGAATACATTGGTGTCTACAATGTAGACCGTACATCAATTAGAATTAAGTAAGTGTTAGGACCGCGATCAAACGCACCACCTTTCTGATAACAAATCGTGTCTGGGAGCACCAATGTAGTTATGAAACTTTACATATTTTTTTAATTTGTTCTAAATAAAGAATAGCAACACACATATCCGATATAAAAAAAAACATCTTAATAAATCAGAGTCTATTATACTCANATTCCTTCTCCGTTGAATACATTGGTGTCTACAATGTAGACCGTACATCAATTAGAATTAAGTAAGTGTTACCGGACCGCGATCAAACGCACCACCTTTCTGATAACAAATCGTGTCTGGGAGCACCAATGTAGTTATGAAACTTTACATATTTTTTTAATTTGTTCTAAATAAAGAATAGCAACACACATATCCGATATAAAAAAAACATCTTAATAAATCAGAGTCTATTATACTCGTATATATGTATTCAAGTATTATATTTTACTTTTACAGTCTGTTCTGTATCCTATATTTATGTAGTTGTATATAACATCTATTAGTGTATATAACCTTTAGATCCTTAATTCCCAAAGTGGACCCCAGGGGTCCACGGAAGACTCGACGAGGGTCTACTTTTGCGTT
>WUAW01006515.1:57792-68466 GCA_017165845.1 Thaumetopoea pityocampa | reverse complement strand
GTCGGGGGTCTACCCGCATTACGCTTTCCGGTTCGGGGTCGCCACTCCAGCATTTTAAGACCCCAACGTCCATCGGTTCTGCGAACTATGTGCCCCGCCTACTGCCACTTCAGTTTTGCAATCCTTTGAGCTACGTCGGTGACTCTAGTTCTCCTTCGGATTATCTTATTTCGAATCTTGTCTCGCAGGGAAATTCCGAGCATAGCTCTTTCCATTACTCGCTGCATGACCTTGAGCTTTCTTATGAGACCCGTAGTCAGTGGGCATGTTTCAGATCCATAGGTCATCACTGGCAATACGCAATTGAATACCTTAGTCTTAAAGTATTGCGGTATTTTTGACGAGAAAATAATACGTAGTTTCCCGAACGCTGCCCAGCCGAGTTAGATTTGGCGACTGAACTCTTTCTCGAAGTTGGATTTAATTAGCTGGACGACGTGTCCCAAGTATACATATTCCGACACAACTTCGAGAATAGAGTCCTCAAGGACTATTGGGTGGAGCGGAGTAAGAGCATTAACCATAACTTTGGTCTTAACCATATTCATTCTTAAGCCCACCTGTTGAGAAGCTCCATTGAGGTCTTGGAGCATTATGCTCAAGTCTGTAAGCGATTCTGCCATGAGTACTATATCATTGGAAAATTGAAGATGAGTGATGTGCTATTGATATTGATGCCTAGTCCGTTCCAATCCAGAAGCTTAAAGACTTTTCCAGCGCGGCTGTNAGAAGCTCTATTGAGGTCTTGGAGCATTATGCTCAAGTCTGTAAGCGATTCTGCCATGAGTACTATATCATTGGAAAATTGAAGATGAGTGATGTGCTATTGATATTGATGCCCAGTCCGTTCCAATCCAGAAGCTTCTTTAAGCTTCTGGAAAGTCTTTACTTTTCCAGCGCGGCTGCAAACAAGTTCTGGGAAATAACGTCTCCTTGTCTTACACCGCGCTGCAATCGTATTGGTTTTGAACTTTGATCGTGTATACGAACTGACATAGTGGCGTTCTCATACAAACTCTTCAATACTTCGATGTACCGAAAATCAATACGGTAACGCTGAATAGACTGAATCACTGCCCAGGTTTCCACCGAATCGAAGGTCTTCTCTTAGTCCACAAACGCTAGGAGTAAAGGCAGATTATACTCCTTTGTCTTCTGTATAATCTGCAGTAGCATATCAATTTGGTTTATGGTACTAAAGCCTTTTCGGAATGTGGCTTGTTCGGGAAGCTGGAAGTCGTCAAGTCTGCGTTCGAGACGGTTCGTCATAATTCTCAAAAACAACTTATATATGTGGCTAAGGAGCGAGATAGGCATGTAGTTCCTCAAGAGGTTGTTATCGCCTTTCTTGAAGAACAACACAACTAAACTTCTGCTCCATGCCGACGGCGTTGTGCCTTCGTGTATGACGGAACTGAACAATTTCTACAGGACTCTGAATATAGGTAGCCCTCCCGTTTTTAACAGTTCGATAGTGATTCCGTCATCACTTGATCCCTTGTTATTCTTAAGTTGTTGAAGAGCCCCACGAATCTCGTACAGGATGAGATCCTGGATATCTTCGGTGTAGGGTCGGGTCAATTTAGCTTTAGGGTCTTTGGCCAAATTTGCAACGGGTTGTCGCTTAGTTGCCCATAAAACTCTCAACTTCACCAAAAATCTCAGGCCTGGAACGGATAATCCTGCCGGTATCGGTCTTCAAGTTTGTCAGCTGGCTCTTACCAATAGACATATCCCTCGCGAATACGTTAGAGCCTTTGTTTCGCTATATAGCATCATTAATACCGTCGCTATTAAAGCATCTAGTATCGCGATTGATTTATTTCAAAATCTGTCTGTCTATAAAGCTGTCGATATCGCAATGCATCCACTGGATTCTCATCTCGTTCCTTTCCTCCATAAGACTCAAGTTTGGTGTGAGAGCGTCTTGGTTTGGTCAGTACGGCTGGTCTTAAAGAATTTTGACCCCATCGTACGTTACTTAAATCATACACAGAAACGCAGTCACCTAGGCAATCGAAGCGGTTCTGAAGCTCGAGCTGAAACCTTTCAGGGTTCAGGATCTGAGCAGGTGAATGTTGGAGCGTAGACCTCATCAGTCTAGACCTCTCCAGCCTCACGTTGATATTCAATGTGCCTTTTACCAGTCAGTGTTCACAATTATATACAGATGTAATATATATATGTGAATAGATGTAATACATATATGTGAAGAAACGAGAGAGGTATGTCAGGATTGTAATATGCGGCGAACTGTCTCTGCCTACCCCTATGAAATACCGGCGTGAGTATATGTATCTATATAATAGACAGATACGTTTTTTATGATTCCTAAATATTTAATAAAATACAATACGAGAAAATGTATTCAGACTCAAAATTAATTTAAAGTTCAAATTCAACAACAAGCTGACCGCCAGAAAAGGACAAGGTTGTTCGAAATTGAAAAAGAAATAATTTTATTTCTAATTAAAATACCAGTCAGTCTCATTTACAGCCGTCAAATTGCGACAGTGACTGGAAAAGTGACGGAATAAATAAATACAAAAACTGAGAGTTCACATTTTTTCTAATAGCGTTGTGAAAATACCGTCCAATTTAACAGAAAATAGAGCGAGCAGCGGGACGGCTGTTGACCGATTAATTATTCGTTTGCTGTCGTAGCCACTATCATCAAGACCAAGGTAAGCCTATGGCATCGATTCCCGATACTGACCCTATATTGGGCTCACGAGAATTAGATGTGACGTCATTTACATCGAGTAAGAAGACAAGATTTATGTCACACACTCGAAGAGATTATTCTAAGAATATATTATTATAATTACTGGGAACGTATTTGAAAATTTGATTATAAGATATTACAAATATTAAAGAGTTTTCTTTAATATTTGAATTATATAATCTTTAATATTTAATAGTAGAATCAACCTCATTTATAAATTGTACCATTTTTATCAACTGTATTTGTAATATTTATATTTTAGTATACAAGTTGGATGCAAAACTTTTGTGTATTGTTGAAGCGTAACTGTGTGTATGTAGTATATACTATGGTCTCTGCCTACCCTTATGGGATATCGGTGTGAGTGTATGTATGTAAGTTGGACGTATGCCTATATGCTAAACAAGTATAGTGAATTTACATGTGCGCTCGTGTGCTTGCTAACCTATTTAAATTAACAATTTTTAATCAAATGAAAATATTTTGAGGTAATCAGTTTAAATCTAACTGCCTCACGATGTTTTCGTTTTCCGTATAACATCATTAAAGTGGATAAAATTCATAATTATAAGAATAGCTGTGCCCGTGGCTCTGCTAATATAGATTTCCTGATTTATACATAGATAATACGTAAATGAGGTTGTGTACCTGCCTGGGAACTATGATTTCAAAAAATGGAAGGTGTGGCAGTGATATCGAAAAGAGAGTGACTGCAGGTAATAAAGTGAATGTTGCCTTGCACTCCGTAATAAGTCCTCAGTCAGTCTCATAAAAGGCTCTTTTGGCTATCTGCAACAGTGTGTTTGTATGGTACCTACACTTATATACGGCATTAAATTGTAGATATGGCAAAAGAAGAACAAAAGTCGGGTGAATACAATGGAAAGGTGTTCTTTGCGGAGTATCTGCAGAGTCACCCTGATTGATCGATTGAGGAATAGCGTGATAAAGTATGATGTGGTTTGGAATGGACGAGTGAGATTCAATTGACGAAATGAATACACCGGGCAAATGTGAGTGTAATTGTCGGAAGAGGGCGTCCAGGAAAAGCCTACCAAGGTCAAGGTTGATCAAGATCAAACTCAACAATTTGTTTCAAAAAGGTTAAATTCGCATCATGCTTAACCGACGAAAGCGTGTGAAAACGTACATGAATGTGGGTGAGACGAGAGCGCTGTTTCATAATCGTAGTATGTGGCAAACCGTGGTCTCTGTCTACGCTTATGGGATACTGGCGTGATGTATGTATGTGTGTAATGTTTCTATAAGAAACTTGTGATCATAGAATTGTATATTTTAAAATTATATCTAAAATCTATTAAAAAGGCCAGCTCAAATGTGTGTTCTTCTACAGGAAAGTAAGTGTAGTTACTGATACGAGTATGTACATATATCTACGCTCACGGGAATGATGTTTAAAATCCTTTTTTTTTATTAAAGTTTATTTTTATTTTCATTTAACAATTACAATTTTAACTAGGATTTAAGTTAATTTCGTTTTGAATTACAATTTTAATTTAATTTAAGAATTATCATTTGAATTGTGGTAGATTGTCCCCTCGGCTCCGCCCACATGAATATCGGTTTTCGTGATAAATGTTTCCATTTATATAAATATTCCAAATAATTATGGATTTACAAAAAAGGTCGAAGAACCATTTTTACTTGAGCTCTCGTACCATAGCGGATGCTATTGAAAAGGAGATCAGACTATATAATCACTACTACTTGACCAATTTTGATGAAATATAGAAAAGTAGGAAAGTTAGAAAGAAACAAATATAATGTAACATACTCGGAATGAAACTCAATCATGTCCGAATTGCTACTGCATTATTTTTGGTTAAACATTATTTACTGTAATTATACACTAATGGATGTTGTATATTAACGGGGTATTCAAAATATATTCACTCTTCATAATATTTAACCAAAATTTCGTACCAATTATTATCATTCGAACTAGTTGTAAGACTTTTTAATTGGAACTGTGTTTGCACACGGCGGTCTTCATCCGTGGCGTGGCTGTACAGTCCAATTGCATAACGATATTATGTAATAGAAAGAGCAATGTACGCTCTCGTGTTGGAACGCTACCAACTGCTGGCCAGCAAAAATGACACGTTTTTGCTCTATATAATTTCAATATTTCGCCAAGTTAGAATTAAGGTTTATTATTCTGCTTGGCCTTATAAATTTCATTGGTGTGTATCAAAAACAGTTATATTTTCGACCAGCTTAAAAGTAATGATTTAATTTATATCACAACGATGCTAAACAAGTTTACGGTCTGTCTGATGGTAAATGGTTACCGCAGCCTATGAACGCCTGCAACATCAGAAGTATCACATGCGCGTTGCCGACCCCTTAGAAATCTATCCCTCTTAAAGAACCATGGATGATAATTATTCATAGTTTGTATAACTGTTTTGGTATCTTCACCTGCCACCTTTTCGCGCAGAAAATGCCTACAGAATACCGCTGTAATGAAGACCTGGAACAAAGGTCATATGGGGTTTACACCCAAAAAAATACACGCATCTTTTGACACCCGTATATCCAGCCGCGGGGGTTACTCGCGTAGATTTGTGCTGTGTGTGCTGATCATGATCAGGTGTCATGAACTGTAGCTGTGTGGCGCCGGCATAATAATAGCGTCACTCCATCTCTTCCCGTGGATGCTGCTCACAGCAGCAGCTAGTTCTCAAACTAGCCGAGGGATATGCCAGTAGCATAGGGTAGTAGGTAGATCTCCAAGCTTGATGCCTGCTGAGCTTGCAAATCCTTTCTTTATAAGGAGAAGCTCCATGTTTAGCAGTGACAGCATGGGCTGATAATGATAATGATGATCGTGATTTACCTGCCAAAGTCCAAATCGATCGACTTGAGTACTAAGTTAAATGAAAGTGTGACAAATAAACAGACAGAATCGCATTTATCAGTATGGACAATATCGATATCGATTTTCTATAATCGCACATGCAGTGCTAGAATAGAGTTTCAAAACTGCCAAATTGTACGCTCCTTTAAAATATTGGAGTGAAAGCATTTTTTGTCCATTTTTAGTATCATAAATATTATATTGCTAAATTCTAAACGGCTCATCGGTTGTTTCGTGAAAAGTGAAAATAATAGAGAGACACAGACAAACGCATTGTTGAATTTATTTTATTAAAGGTGGCTATGTATAATATCAAAATTAAAGTAGACCTTGGCTGAATGGCCGTGCCTATAGTGGTACTCGAGTGAGTAAAGTCTGATTCCCGATGTACTCTAAATAGAATAACTTACGTTTTTGTCCATTTTGCGTACATTACATAGTTGGATTATTTATTTTTGGATATGATGTCACACTTAAAAAAGTCAAGCCGGAAGTTAGAAGGGAGTGAAACTTGGAACTCTGGCTGTTGAAGTGTCAGTACAGCGTCTTGTATATGTTTCGAGACATAGCACGGAAGTAAGTTAACAGGCTCCTTAAGAGCCAATAGGTAAGCATGCTTCATGCTGTACCGCCTCAGAAGTAACAGTATTCAGGCTACAACTATTGGGAGCTTATTGTCAGATCGCCAACATCACGGAAATGTATAGCGCAATTCCTGTTATAGAGCATATAGGGCATGGAGGAAGACCTCAAGGTGTTCTCATGGTTGCAGGCCTCACATTAAGAGTATTTGTACCCTCAATGCGGCGTATATGTAGGATTGTAGCAAGTGGAAAAAGTGGTCTCTGCCTACCTCAACAAGAAAAGGACGTGACTGTATATATGTATGTAATGCGGTGTGATACATCATGCATTACCACGTGTTGCAAAAATGGTGTAGTCTTTGCAGGAAGGGTTACTGTTCATATAAACATATTCACTCAATTAAATGATTAAGAAAATATATTTTTTGAACATGGTCATCAATGAAATTCGGAAAATATCTATTTATAACCCCACAAATAGCTCACCTATTCATTTATTAATGGAGCAGTACAATAAAATGTAATTGTCGATATGAACATGGAAATGGTTTTATGTGACATACATCTCTAATCGAACTAGTAGTAAACTATGTTATCTGTTAAACCTATTTCAATATTTTCACACACCAGAATGGTGTAATAATACAGATGAATACATTGATTCAATCTATGACATTAATGAATATTAATATAAATTTACAACTGTTGCTTCATTTTTTAATCAAACAACAATATCGAAAGAAAAAAACTTTAAACAAGATTTTAATAACGCCTCAATTAAGTCAATTATAAATTTAGTGTATAACCGACAGCTGGATTGCAGCCGATTGACATATTTCACCCNAACCTATTTCAATATTTTCACACACCAGAATGGTGTAATAATACAGATGAATACATTGATTCAATCTATGATATTAATGAATATTAATATAAATTTACAACTGTTGCTTCATTTTTTAATCAAACAACAATATCGAAAGAAAAAAACTTCAAACAAGATTTTAATAACGCCTCAATTAAGTCAATTATAAATTTAGTGTATAACCGACAGCTGGATTGCAGCCGATTGACATATTTCACCGATTGTCTATTCTATTGAATAAGTTTCAAAATGATCGAAGTCATTCTAAAAAGTGCTGGTTGGATGTCGTAATGAATGAGGCAGGTAATGAAATTGAATAGATTCAAAATGGAGGATACTGAAGACCGGGAAAATTATAGTAGGATTAACCCAGAAAGAAGCCAGTAAAAGGAGCCTGGATTATCAACGTTGAGGTAAAGAAGACTGGATAACAAAATGGTAACTTTTAGTAAATTTATTAAGGCACTGTTTAAAAATAAATGGTTCGATTTAATAGTTCCCTTGTTCTACTGACTGAAAAAAATGTAGATCACATATGGTTGAGATTTTTGAATTACATGACAATTTTTGTGACGTTCATTTTTAGGTGCACACTCTAAACTTTTGTAACAGCTTACATTTCGTTTCGTTTTGCCTGTGTTTGCTAATTCTCACTATAGCTTGCAGTTTTGCTACCGTACGGATTATTGTGAAAGTAATTACATGTATTCGCTGGTGAAATCCCTCGTTATCTATGACGGGATTACGATCCAGGAGATTTTTCTAACACACACCTGCATTGATTATTTACATCTTCCTGTTTGATGTGGAGATTATACTCCGTTTACTGGGTGAGGATTATATAAGTCACTGCACTCAATTTAAATGAATGATTATACGAAATTCGTTCATATAATTACGTGTCGTACGCGGACTGACCAACAAAGGTTTACTGCTTTACTTATCAATAAATAGATGATAATTTAATGTTTGGAACTTGCATAATAATATCGTTACTACATCTCTTCACGTGGAAGTTATGAGAACCAGCCAACGGATATATTAGCATGACGAGCAGCTGCGTCATCCTGTTATTCGATCAAAATCTATTGTTATCTCCAAGACGTGATTTTCTTACATGCGAGTATGAAAGGTAAAGATTTAAAGAAGGTTCCAGTATTTGTTGAATGTGTTGCAAATTTGATGTATGAAAAAAAGGCATCCTACATCAGCTTAGAAATAAGATGGATTCTTGTGGGTAAGGAATTTTAGCTAATCCGCATTAGGCCAGCGTGGTTGACTATAGCCTAACTCCTCTCATTCTGAGAAGAAATCTGTATCTGTAATGAAACAGTAGATGGAGTTATGATGATGATGATGGTGAATTGAATACTAGTTTGGATATACACCATCACTCGGTTACCCGCTACACAGTTTCATGTTGTTTGGAAGACATGATTTCACATATACTGCTCTTAACGTCAGAATTATTTTACCTATTCAATTTTACATTGTACATCGAAGTGTATATTAATGTAATATAAATGTAAAACTGTTATAGCGCTCATTTTCATTGCGTTCAACGAACGGAATTTCAATAAATGTAATCGCCAAGCACCGCGTGCTTTATAAAAAACGTTTTAAAATGCATTGTTTTTTTTGCGTTTGGGCGTTTCCCTACTATTTAGTTCTTATCGTTATTAATATATGTATAATATGATAATTAATGGTTATGTCATTAACTACCACAAGCCAATGTAGTGGATTGAGGTGTGTGTCATATTGACAAAAAATTTGCAGCGGCCTGAAATGATACATAGGTTTCGGTATCTATTGTGTATGACTTAGAACTGACTAATATTTTATGTCTGATGTGAATATATTTAATTATAATAAAAAAATAACATAATAATTTTATATGTTTTATAATATGTAAGATTGTTTGATAATATTTGAACGCCACTGCATGTTGGTATAACATAACAAACTTTAAACAAAATCTATCTTGTTCTTACTACCTATGTTAAACAAATAATAAATAAATAGAATAAAATAAATAAAATAATCTTTTTAGAATTTCTCAGTGAAGAAGAATTTAAAGCCAACACCACAGTAGTATCTACTCTACTTCACGATTTAGTCTTTGATCTCAAAACTTTAAAGTTTGAATTCAAAATATTGTACCATATTGCCAGTGTAAGGAACGCTGCACGTTTAAGCTTTTTATTAAAGTATTAGATATAAAATTGAAAAACACAAAACTTAGCTAAAGCGTTTTAGCGACGTACACAAAAGCTGAACCAGCCATAAAGTTCTTAAGCACATGCATATAATCCTTTTCAGTGTTCCTAAAGCTAAACTTACTTCAGCGGCTGACAGCTGAAATATAAAAACAAAAATAACGAACGTGCCATAAAAGCGGTTATGTCCACTATAAAACTGCGTGTTATGGAATAATATTTCACAAAAGTCCAACTAGTTAGCACACGAAGGGTTGTGTGTAATTTCTTTGAAAGGGTGAAGTGGGTCACGGCTAAGGTAATTTTAAGCTGTGTATTCACTGGACTACAAAATGTCACACACTCGTGTCTGTTATAGAAACATTGTTGGTTCACGGGGGTCATCGTCATTTTTATCCGGTGGAAGTCCACTGCTGGACATGAGCTCCCTCCTTAAAAGGGAGGGATTTTCAATAATTTCTGAGTAAGCGTCTTAGAGATCGCAGCAGATTTTGATGGAATAAGAGTAAAGCGCTGCCGTCTATTATCCTAGTACATCATTCAGCTGATTCTCACAGCGCCCGAGAAAATAGATGAAATGATGATATTGTGCTGGCTTATTCGTTGGGGTCGTTTCACCAGAAATAGTTGTATAGTTTTGTTATGCAAATTTGAGAACAAACCAGGACTTGTCTTACGTATCTCCAGAACCACGTAGAAGTTACTAGCATGTTAGCCGGGGATCAAACCCGAGAACTTTCAATTCTCGGATTTGGAACCAAGCCTTATCCATTATGACTCTCGCATGAAAACATACACTTTTGGACAATTAACAGGTTTTGGCTTAACCGCTCGCTACTTTTTGCAGGTCATTGATCCGTTGTGGGAGGCCTAGTCTACCTACGTGCTTTCCTTTTCGTTCGATGGGCGCGTTCGGAAGCTATTATTTATCAGATCTATTAATGACCTGCCAATTACAAAAATTTGCTATAGTAACTCACATGTTTTGCCATATACATTGGTTATTTCTTGAGGGTCGTTATAATATTACTAAAGCTTTATCACCTGTAATGCTCACCGGCTTCAGACTCTGGTTAGTTAGTATAGTAAGGATATAGTATGAAAATACTTAGTAGTAATTATCATTGATGTTTCTTTACGACAGGAAAATCACCCTCATATATTACATACATACATACACTCACGCTGGTATCCCATATGTATAGGCGGAGTCCATAATTTGCTACATATTACTATCCTGATCCTAACACACCTCTCATCCACATTCATACATCTTTTCATACACTTTCTTTGATTATGGGTGCTATAAACTTAACTTCTTTGAAACAAGTTATTGATTTGATCAAGGTAAGGTTTCCTGATCGCCCTTTTCCGACATTTTCCCGGTATATTCAAAGTCA
>WUAW01006515.1:42001-53398 GCA_017165845.1 Thaumetopoea pityocampa | reverse complement strand
CCTTTAAAACGTATCTAACTGCTCTAATTTCAATATAACATCAGATTAATTATGGACGTAAAAATGAAAACTTCCTGCCGGCAAACTAACTGTGAAAACCTAACAATTAATGCATGCCATTTTATTACCATTTTGTAGCTGAAACTATGTTTGTCATCTTAAATGACTTTACTTGTTCAACAGTACACTCTAAAAGTAACTTTATTCATTAATGGAATAGGTTGCTTTTCNTCTTTAAAACGTATCTAACTGCTCTAATTTCAATATAACATCAGATTAATTAAGGACGTAAAAATGAAAACTTCCTGCCGGCAAACTAACTGTGAAAACCTAACAATTAATGCATGCCATTTTATTACCATTTTGTAGCTTAAACTATGTTTGTCATCATAAATGACTTTACTTGTTCAACAGTACACTCTAAAAGTAACTTTATTCATTAATGGAATAGGTTGCTTTTCAAATATATCCGAATTTATTCGTAGTTCTTATTTTCTGACGTAGTTGGCGAATGTTTCACTTGGGTGGGGCTTTTTGTGTAATAAAACGAATGTTTTCCTGTCTGGACGTCGATAGCAATGCGTGCTGTGAAATTTCGGTGGTACTCGTAGCTTCCGAGGAATTTCCGCTGAGGGATTTTCTCATACGCCTTTGTTTTTAATCATGCTTTCATATTAAAAGAGCTTATAGAATTTAAATAAGAAAATTTTACACATTATACTGATGATAAAATATATGTAAATCGAGTCAATTTGTAAATATTCGATATAGATATTTAGTGAACTAAAATCTAACTTAGCGACATTGATTCTTCCTTATACAGTTCATGCAATTATGTTTATCGAAAGTTTGCCTAAAAGAAATCGGAGATGGGTGATGTTTAAATATTTTTGCAAGACATGGAAGCTAAGGAACTTACCACTTAGGTTGCAGACGATCAAGTAAAATAGGGTAGATTGAGCTGAGAGGCGGACCCTGATAATAAGGCCGGGCTTAATAACAACCGGTAGAAGAAGAAGAAGAATCTATATACGTTTTCACATCTCAATAAATTCTATTTAGAATCTTTTCTTACAAAATTAGAATATAAATTCGCGTTAAGAACAAATAGATGGAACAAATGAAACATAAAATTCAAACTTGAAAGATTATAAAAATATTAGACACAGAAGTGGATTCTCAAGTGTAGGTAAATTTTATTATCATTCTATTTGCATTGTCAAATGTCAGAGAAACACGAACGTCTAGTATTCTTTTAAAGTAACAATGATAAAGCAACTAACAAAACAACAAATCATAAATAAAACGATTCAGCAGAAATGACGACTATTGGTGTTTGAATACGATATTCACATTTCCGACTTTATTCTGGGTCATGAGGGAAATATCTATGAATAAACCAGACTAAAAGCTTTACCAGAATATTTGATAAGCCCGTTCTGCTAATCTAAAACATTTCCGGCATTGTTCCCGTGTTTAAAGTCTTATTTTGAATCTATAATAGTTTTGAAATCATAAAAGCAGGCTCGAAACTCGTTTTCCTTTAGAGATTAATCATCGTCATTATCAGCCTCTGTCTACTATTGGACACAGGCCTCCTTCATAAAATAAAGGGATTTGCCTTAATCTCCATGCTTACCAAACGTCCTAGAAATCGTAGTAATTAATTGTATCCATATGTATGCCTTATCTGGTTCTCACAGCACCCATAGGAAGAGATGAAGTTATTTAAAATTAGTAGGACCAATTCTTTATTTAGAGCATAGTATAGTCAACGACTTACTCTTCTGAATCGATCGTTTACTTACGAGTAAGTAATACTTACTAAAGCCGGGTGTCATATGGGCTTACCCTTCGTAATATTTAGTTCGAACTCCTCTATTTTTCTCGAGGGATTCAAAACAATACATCCCAAGTTTTGCCTAAATGATACTATTATTATGATATTAGTAGGGCTTGTGGGGACTGAGGTTAAAAAAACATTTATCAACATTCATTCTCATCATCAGTATATTGAAATCCACTAGTCATAGGCCTTCCCCATTATGAAAGGATTTTTCCATAATCATCACATTTGGCACGAGTTTGAACTTATTAGATATTCCTTTAATCGTCATACGATATTAGGTCGTTTGCTTTGGCAGATTCTCAAGTCAACTATAGGAGCATATGGAGTAATGATACGCTATAACTATGTCACCGCCACAGTATGTGCGCCTGGTACGTGACATAGGTGAATTCGGCAGGCTGGATGGGTGTCCCGGGCACAAACTGTGCCACAAAAGCTCTCACTGGATTCGTTTAATACAAATTTACAAGAAAAGGGTGATAATAATTCAAGAAACTCCGGTCGCAAAGTTCAGCTTCGGTACGTCTGACTCACGCGACAACTAATGTCAGAGAGAATGGAAATTTGAAAAGGACAATAACTAGTAGTACTAATAATAACTGTCGGGTTTATTGAGGGTAGGGAAAAAACATCTGACATACAACTTATTTCTACCTACATACAAAATTATTAACTGAAAACTTAATAAAACTAATTTTTCAGATAAGATAATTAATTTTACAGATAAGAAAATAATTATAAATAAAATTTAATCCTTCCTTGTTTATGCTTTATTACTTTAGATTTTTGTTGCCAGATAAAAATGAAAAAGTAAAATACTTTTCAGTTGAGTTTCAATGGAAACTCAATTGTGTGCAACGAATTCAGTTGCATTTTGTACTGAAAACAATGTCTGGCGTCGTAAAAAAATGACAAACAGTCACGAATTCGCCTCCATTTCTGTGGAGGTGAAAACAGTGGCGGTTGGATTTCGTTATTGACTTTATGTCGCTTGTCATTCGTAGAAATAAAGAATATTCGGATGGACCATAGTCGCAATTTCTGGCACTGGTTTTAATCAAATATGCATATTTGATTAATACCGAATATTTTTATACAAGCAGCTCGCACTAGGCCAGCTGGTAGACTACGGTCTAATCCCCCTTCGGATCAGGGTGATCCGTTAGCCTGTAGCGGAGATGAATACGGGGATGGTAATTTTTATACTATATTTATACCATCTATCAATAGATAACCTTACATAATACACTAATAACTGTATTATGTAAGGTTTAGTTCAGCTTGTTTCATACTCCTTTATATTTCATCAGATACTTCACCAACCTGTATTATATCAGCCTCATATAAAGGTCGGACTAATGGAAATTCTTCAGGTATTGAATACGGTTGGTGTTTTAAGTGTAAATAAATAAATATTAACATACATACATACATACACTCATGCCGATATCCCATAAGGGTAGGCAGATACCATATTATATACTACACACATACATACAGTCACGCCACTTTCCCATTGGGGTAAGCAGAGACCACTTCTTTCCACCTGTTACGATCGTTCAATATGGCAGAGTAGTTATCCGCAGCCCACATTTCGCCCCCGCGGGCAACGAGACCTGTCGTGTGGCGAACCACGACGCCGCCATTTTATAAGTTTAAAAATGTTAAAGTTTAAATAAATATTAAGTATTATAAATATGTTGCTATGTGGCGCTTGCATAATAAAAGTGTCATCCCTTTTCGTGGATGCTATCAAAATCTGCTAAGGGATGCACCAGAATAACGGTTGGTAGCGTTTTTCTTTTATTTAATCAAAATCTACTGCAACCTCTAAGATGCCTGCCAAGCGTGGAGATTATGGCAAGTCTCTCCTTGAGGAGGAGGCCCATGTCCAGCAATGGACTCCCTTGGGCTGATGATGATGATGAAATAAATATTTTAAGAATAAAAATTACGAGAAATCTAGGGTGGTGATCAATAGCAGCATTAAAATAATCGATCATCATATCAGCCCACCGATGTCCACTGCTGGACATAGGCCTCCTCTAATGATCGCCGCAATGAGCGGATATGAGCCGCCTGCATCCACCAATTGCCCGCGACCTTCATCAGGTCATCAGTCCACCTAGTCGAAGGTCTACCCACATTACACTTTCCGGTTCGGGGTCGCCATTCCAGTACTTTAAGACCCCAACGACCATCGGTTCTGCGAGCTATGTGCCCCGCCCACTGCCACTTCAATTTTACAATCCTTTGAGCTACGTCGGCGACCTTAGTTCTCCTGCGGATTATCTCGTTTCGAACCCTGTCTCGCAGGGAAATTCCGAGCATAGTTGTCCCCATTGCTCGCTGCGGGACCTTGAGATTTCTTATGAGGCCCATAGTAATAATAAATAATCGATAGTAGAATTTAAATAGGGATGTTTTTTTTTATAACAGACGAAAACCATCAGTTTTTTATATTTATAGATTAAACTTGTGTTTGGAGTTATGTAGAAGAAGTCTTGTTGAGTGATTCAAAGTTTTCTTCATTTTATTCGTAGTCTCTATAGAGAGATTTCCAATTAATTAAAACGCATAGTAGATTATGTTGGATCTACAGGTACATTTTCACGGACTCTCCAGGAAAATTCTTAAGACTACTTCAAATGTAGTTCACACAGAGAGTATAGTTATATGTTTCGAAGGAACAATATTAAGACGACGAGAATTTAACTTCTTTGATAATGTTTTGATATTTGCGAATGTAAGTTATTCCTAAAGAAAATTTCTTAGCGTTTCCGAAACATGATAAAACATATTATTCAAGTGTAAAACTGTGATAAAAAATAACAATAACAAATCGTTGTATAACCTATAAATAGCGTTCGGTTTGAGTATATGATTACACAAAAAAAAATCGAAGCAATTTCGAAAACGGCCCCCCGAGCTACTACTGTCTCTTCTTACTCCTTCCGAGATAGTAGGGAAGAAGTGGTCTCTGTTTACCGCAATGAGAAAGAGAGGTGACTGTATGTGTGTGTAGTATGTACTATGGTCTCTGCCTACCTTTATGGGATATCTGCGTGAGTGTTTATATGTGGTATATAGTCTGTGTGAACTCGTTCGCCTTACCTTGGGTAAACAAATGGTTTAATGAACTAGCGAGCGATCAGTAAGATGCAACACGATTGAAGGCCATACTTGCCACGCTCTTCTGTCCCACCGCTTCTGATTCACATAACATATTAACTATCATTTTTGAGCAAAGTAAATTTTAACTGCAAATATCAATCAAAAGGAGGAAATTAAAAGAATTCTATGAATGTCCATGTTAAACATATCACATCAGTATAATAATCATGGACAATCACAATTTCATCTGTGACCAAATAAGGGGCGAAAATATAAAATGAAAATTTGTTTCTCAAATTACAGATACTCCGACTCATAGCCAGTGAAACCACAAACCGTACTCACCGAAATCAGGAAGCTACGAGCTTCGCGGGTTTTTTGCGGCTAGGACAGTTGGCAAGCCGCAACAAGGCCTGACAGAATTCGAATTTTAAATTTTTGTCCAGCACGCAAATACACTCTTCCAGATTACATAGTGACTTCTTTAATTTCAAACGTCGTCATGGAATTAGGTAAAATTTCAAAACTTCGGTTGGCAGTTTTTAAAAGTTTAATATACATGTGAAATGAAAATAGCTTTAGTTAATTTTTTAACAGTTAGGTTTTCAAAGGATTTACTCGAGTTCTAGATAACTAATTCATAAAGTTTAATAAGGATAATTATTATAGGTAAGGAAAAATTAGCACAATGTAATTTTAAATAAACTTAGTATCAATTAAAGATTTTTAAGGTGTTAGAAATAGAATATAATGAAAATACGAAAATGGAACGAAATAAAATCATGGTCATTAACTATTGGCCTATTGAATAAATCAGAGACAATTATCATGCTATGAAGAGAGCTGTACTCTGAGTTACTTTATGTAATAAAATCTAAAACTTAAAACAGTTCTTTTATGGATATCCACATCCATAAAAGAACTAAGATCACCGATATAACACGTGGAATTAGAATAAATTAAGTGACAAAAGCAGGCAGTGTAGGCAATAACTCATGAAGAAAGTGAGGTTCATCAGGTGGTGAGATTCATTTTATTTTAGATGTAATCATATCAAGAGACAATCAAAGAAAATATTATTATCATCATTGGTCGTGATTCTGCTGTAATAGAACTTAACTAAATTTAGTCTCTACCTATCTTTTTCTAATATCGAACACCAAAACTAAAGATATCTGTCAATTATGGTGCTGTCAGTTTAGACGTGTCAAAATTATGTTCTACATACAAATTTACAGATGACCTCGCAACATGACGGCTAAATATACGCAAATACGCAACAAAAACGTAGGTTGGTACTCACTCAAATTGTGGCTATCTCGTTTTGGCGTTTGACATTAGAAAAAGAAATGGAGAGACTAATTTAGTTAAGTTCTGTTTCCACAGATTTACCACCATTATCAACTCATCTAATGCCCATTATAGGGCGTGTGTTTCAATTTAAAACGAGAGAATTTATGCTAGTAGTCCATCAGGCTAGCCTAATGCGGGTTGGCAGACTTAATACGTTATCGAGAAAATCTCTCAGCTATGCAGGTTTCCTCATTATATTTTCTTTAACCGTTTGAAGTGATAGCTAATTATCAATTTCACTAGATTTCGAAAAGTCAGAGGTCGGTTTGCCTTGAATTCGAACTAAAGATCTAAGACTTGACTTAGTGGTATGCATGGTCATACTACTAGGTCATCACTATCCAAAGAAAATATAAATTATAACATAAAAAAATATTTGATTATGTAGGTAGCCATACAGACTTGTGTATTACCTAAAGAGTAAATTAGTCTGTGACCGTTTAATTTACGAGTCCATAAATAAACAGGTTTTAGAGTTCAGGTTAATTTGAGATTATCTTAATAAGGGTCGTCGCTCGTAAAAGTAAAAATGGGTTTTGCCTGATAAAATGCTATATTTAAAAATGTTGTAATGTACTTTTAACACGCTAGTACGTATTTGAAATGTTCATGACGATATGTGGGTAATCTTTTTATGAGATTTTTTAAAATCAACAGGTATGTAGTCCAGGTATGAACATTTAAACGGACTCGAGATAGATGAAAAACTTGATGCAAATATACATTTATAGATTAAGACTTCTGACTTTCATCGATTTCTGAATACGTAGCCTAATGAATGTATTCTGGTGACAATCAAACGCATCGAAATGAGGTTCTACTGCCAGGAATTGCATCAGTTAGTTTATTTTTATCTAAATTAGCATTCGAAAATATAACTTTACATGTATCAAAGCACTTTCTCTATAAAGAACCTTTGCTTTTTACTTCACTTTTCAACAGACATGTGAAACTATACATTATATGCACCAAGAATATCTATGATATTGCATTAAAGTGTGTAAACTTAAATACAGAGAAGTCTCTACTGCACCTTTGAGTTCAAGAAGACGTAAAAGAAAAACTAAACCAAGAAAAATCGTAAATTATCGTCTTCAGCATTCCTATATTTCTATTTGTTCCGTTACTCGTATTATTTTTATCCTCGGAACTAATACGCGTGGGAAATTTATTTCTCCTCTCTGACCGTAAATTTAACGCTCCAGTAAGTATACTTCCATTTTATTGTGTCAAAGAAAATTAAATTAGATTTTATTTTGACATAATTTTATTGCGATTATCGTGAATCTCCTAACATGATTACATTGAAAATATCAACTAAGAGATACGTACAGAAAATATTACTTACTAGCTCATTTAATAACCAGCATTTGAGTTAACTGTCATATTAATGGACGCTTGCCACTATCCTTGTTAGTTGGTTTATCCAAAATCTACTTTAGAACGTGTTGGAATATATATAAGATAGTACGTTCTAGCTGATCTCTTAATGACTATACATCGCGAGAATGGTTGAGGGGTTGTATGAAAATGGTTTCAATAGGTTAGCAAAACCTTTCTCATGATGCATAATACGTGAAAATATTTTATTGTTCCCGAAAATACTAACACAATATCCACATTAGTATTATTATTCCTTCATTATGATAAGTGTCCAAAAAAGAAAAAAAAAACAATGAACAAAATTTATTTCACGCCTTCAAAGTGGGCACCATTGCTTCCAATGCAACTACGCCAGCGCTTTATCTAGTTCCTCATACATTTTCCGTAGGCTGATTGAGATATGTCTGTTAGCTCCTTGAGTATGTCACCTAAATTAAATTCTTTATTTACAGCTTCTCCTCATACTGTGGAAGTGGAAGTTGAAGTAAACCACTTCGCGGTAATCGAAAAAAAAAACTATGAGCTTAATCTCGATTTTTGAGTGACTGTCGCAGTTTTTCGGATTTTGGCTTGATTTAGAGGTGCAAAATTTTTGATCTGTTTGTGTTTTATACTCGAAAATCCATCTTTCCATTATGGATTTCATGCAAGCGAGATCAACGGAAGCTTAGGTTCATCGACATATTTTCAGCGACCTGTTTTCGAATCTCTTTTGTGACAAAATTGAGCTATTTCGGAACCAATTGTGCGACGCCGCGTTTTCCGCCCAATATATTTTAAAATGTTACGAACAGATTTAAAAGATATGACTACGTTTTAAGCTTTGGAGTTCTCTAAAATCAGCGCTAAATTCTATCGCGAAAGACGGTGGAACATCATTAAACTTTACTACATATATTTTACCATCATCTGGCATATTATGCTCGACTTTGGCGTGTGCTTCGTTATCCAGTACCGTCAGATAGATATCGTCGTATTTGTGTGTACACGTTCAACGGATATTCGGCATCCCATACGTACGTACTCATAAAGGCTGTTTGACAACGAAAGATTTATTTTAGAAGTTCAAAATACAGTTTGCTTTAAGAATTTTATAGAGAAACGGACAAAATGGCGAAAAAAACGAGTTTGTGAAGAGATAGGAAACCTATTTAACGTTAATCGAAATATTGAAATAAAGACAAAACTGTGAATTTAGAATTGAAATTATGAACCTCATTAACAAATTAAGTATAACAGCCGATAACCTTGAAATACATATGTGTTCTTACAATCCCTGATATAGCATGATATAGCCCTGATATAGAACATAGGAACATACAGCTGTAAGATATACCGCAGATGGGACACTACTAAAGTACCAAGGATATACCAAGGACATTCGTTTATGCAGTCAGTCAATCAATTAAATTCATTAAATTCAGTCATTCGGCAATTCATTCAAATGGAATACACACTAAATTGAGAAAATTTTAATGTATTATATATACTGCACAGAATTGAAGCAGATCAGAAATATTAATTATTTATAATAAATGTGTAATTTATTATACGGGATACGGGTCTCTTAGAATGAGAGTGGTTAGAGCAGCTTCTTGATTCTACAATTTTGTCTTCGTTGTTTTTAGTAATTAAAAATTGACCAGATGGAGACAGTACAACTACTGATTCTCGGCACTCTTTGAATTGTCTACACCATTTATTTATTTTTAATATACACTATTCATCGTTGGTCATCTGACACTATTTTTGACTGAGCAAAATTATGAAAGAAAAAATAGCAAAAATTAAGTATGATGTGATTTGAAACACAAACTGAGTAACATATCTCGTTCAAATTTCACGCTACCAATCATGTACCAAAATAGTGCGCTACCAACTTATAAAATAAAAATTAAAACATATAATACGATCCGGATACTTTCACAGTAATATGTATATGTTTCCTACATACTCAGACTTGCATTAAAAAATCTGAATTTTATATAACAATTTATAATCATTTAGAAAACACTATGGCGTGAAACGAAAATTAATCTTTATTATAATATATTGAAGAAAATATAAGACGAAATCTCCAAACAGATATTGATGTATTACGCTTGGATTGAGATAAAATGAGAAAATTGGTTTCACGGCGCCCGAGCTGTTACAAAATTAATTGTACGTAAAAGTGAAAATAAATGGATCCGTTGAAATAAAGATTATTGAGTGTGATTATATTTTCAGTTTCGCGAAACAATTCCAAATCAGCCCATAATGTTTTATAAAGAAGAAAGGAAACAGTTGAGTTGTCGTTGATTTTGCACGATGCTACTGTATATGTAAGTAAATATAAAGGCTGTTATCACAAGTGGTCAGGGTTAAGTGTCTATAAGTTAAATATATAAGAATATCCCCATGACCATAACTTCATTGGTAGGTATATATTACAATTTTGTAATCAGAGTCGCGGGCATAATTTGGTCATTCTATGAGTTGATTCTCCGGGAAGCATCTGACGTATACAGCAGTAGACATTTAACAGAATAAGCATAAAAACAATATATAGAAAGAGTCTGAATTCTGAAGCTCTGAATTTCCCAGCGAGATAGATTCCGTAATGAGAAAATCTGAAGGAGAACTAGAGTCCCCGACGTTGCACGAAGGATTGCAAAGTTGAAGTGAAAGCAGGCGGGGCACGTAGCTCGCAAAAATGATAGGCGTTGTGGTCCTAAAGTGTTGGAGTGGCGACACTGAATTAGAAAGCGTAGTGTGGGTCAACCCACATCTAAGTGGATCGATGATCTAATGAAAGTCGTGGGCAATCGATGGATGCAGGCGGCTCATAGCTGCTCAGTGTAGCGATCATTAGACGAAGCCTATGCCCAACTGTGGACGTCTGTGGTGTGATGATGATGATGAAAAGCAATATTTACATGGACATTTATTTTATTATCGTATCGTTATACATATATACTAAGTGTTCTTTATATCTAAGGAACATGTTTTCAAGTCAACGTATGCTTTCAGAAATTAATAAAGCCTGTTTCATAAGTCTGAACGCTTTGAACTCGAAAATATCAACATAGTTGAGCAGACTTTTGCCGGCACGCCAACGATTAAATGCAAAACTTTAATTTGAAATCTACACTGCACTCTGAACGGGAATTTAATAAAAAGATCTTCATCTTGTCATTAAGCTCGTCGAGTTTTCCCGAGTTAATTTGTAACGCCAAATCAGGGAAAACTCGAGAGAAGATTTTTCATCTTTTAATAATTTCCTTAATTACATTCAGTAGAACATATTATTATTATGAACACGTTATATTACTTATTACTAAGTATTATATTAAAATAGGTATAACACTTATCGTTTTCAGCTTAATGTAACTGTTATGAGGTAATGACTCTACAATTAGTTTTTTACTTAAAGAGGATTACCGTGTTATTATCATCGAGCTCAGTGTATTTTGTTGGATTCCTACACGGAATCAACCAGTCTTTGAAGTCCACTGGTGGATGTAGATCTAGGAAAGGTTGGTCACTAACTGTACAATCTACAAACGTCTTGAAGATTGCACTGGGCATCCACTGAATCATGGAATAATATTGCTGGCTAAAATAGCGACTCAATAATATTGTTGGCTAAAATAGTGACTCAATAATATTGTTAGTTAAAATAGTGACTCAATAATATTGCTGGCTAAAATAGTGAC
>WUAW01006515.1:19479-37134 GCA_017165845.1 Thaumetopoea pityocampa | reverse complement strand
CGAATGTATTACTTCAAAGGGATGTAGCGTCAGCAGTTCCTGGTATAAAAATTCATTCACCGTATTTTTCGATCACACCTCGTATCTGCTAGATAATCCTTAAATATTTTTTTTCTTGCGATTACGGATGCATATTTTATAATTAGTTTTGCTACACATTTTATCATTTGGGAGAAGAAAAAAAATTGATTCTTAGTAATTAAATCGCCGCATGATGGCATCAATGTCGAATGTAATTTGAAGGTAAATATTGAACGTACAAAAACTCAAACAGAAACAGCCGAGTCCTTGAACTCAAGAAAATCCAAATGAACAAGGAAACTATGTTCTCTATATGAATTTATATACATTGTCGTGGACATGCGTATTGGTCGCCACCACGTATCTTCTTCACCACAAACGATTCTTTATGCTAATTTATATCTTACACGCGAGGCTTTAACGTTCAGAATTGTTTGTGTTGCAAATTGAGCAAGCGCTCTATGATGGGCGGAGGCATCGAATCGGGGGTGATTCAGTTGGAAACTCGACGTAAGAGGGTAGTAACGCGTTCGCGCCCCGCTCAACATATAATCAGTGATCAAACGCTTCCGAGATGACACTTCTCAATCTATCTAAGAACACTTGTTTTGAATATCAGTGCGTAAACATAAAAGAAGAATAAACGAACCATGTCATACTCGATTGTGTATTCGGACCGCCGGTTGTCAGAATTGAAATTCAGTGTCGTTAGAATTTTCAGTTTGTTGTTGAAAATTTAAAAATAGTATCGCTATAACTAGACTCAGTTGTTAGAGTTATTTTTGTGTTCTATTTTTGAATAGTTCAATAAAAAAACAGTTTAATATTTTTAAATTATGACTTAATTAGTGTATTATTGCATGGATTTATCTAATGCCGAAGTGCATCTGCAATGGCTGTGATATAAATGTTCGACGTTGGGTATAAAATATATTTTATTTACAAATAAAAATCTATAACATATATACATACACCCACTCCGGTATCCTATAAGGGTAGGCAGAGACCACAGTTTGCTACATATTACGATCCTAATACACCTCTCCCGCTTCATCTACATTCATACATCTTTTCATTCAATTTCGTCAGTTAAGGGTATTACGAAGTTGATATTTTTGAAAGAAGTTGTTGATAAAATTAGATCAATGTTTTAAATATATTTTCCAATCAAATTTATACATTTAAGTGTTTTTTAGAATAATTGTTTGGAAATATCTATTTATATATAAATATGTTTGTCATCAGCTGAATCGTAGGTCTAGGATTCAATCTAAAATTTTCATAGCTTCTTCGTGTTTTGGTTGGTTTATCAACGATAGTGGTTTTATAGGGACGATGGGAGCTTATGGGGATGAACAACAACAGAGCCTTCAAGTCGGCACAATGCTAGGATGAAAAATATATAATCATCATCGTCATCATGATTTCGTGAAAGGCCACTGCTGGACGTGGGCTTGCTCCTTAAAAAGGAGGGACTTGACAGGCATATGGGAGGATTGCAGTAGATATTGATTGTATAATAGAATAAAGCTGGTACCCGTTATACTGGTACATGCCTTAGCTGTAATATATAATATTACAACCATATCATAAGACGGGTGGCTTAAATTATTTATTATGATTTCAAAATACTCAAATTTCACAGTGAAGTATAAATAATCATTGTGCTTTATAACTATTTATAGAGTTATTGACGACTTATACAGCTCTATAAGTAGATCTCTACTTATAGAGCTGTATAAGTGGTCTTATCCTCTGTCAAGAAAATATATTTATAAATAGTATTTTTTTAATAGATACTTCATGTTTCCTCTTATTTTGTAACTAGTTCTTGACTGCGGTTCCATCTGCATGAGTATCGGTTTTTCGCTACATGGTAAATCTCAAAACAATCACAGATTTATATAAAAGGCCAAAGAACTACTTTTACTTGAGCCCCCGTACCTTAACAGTGGCTACTAAAACAGGGATCAAGCTGTATCTACAATTCAACTGGACTAACTGATTTTGATAAAATATGCCGCAGTATTTACTGCGCTATGTTTCCTCAAAATCAGTTCAGTAGAATTGAAGATACATTTTTATCCCTATTTTAGTAGCCGCCTTTAAGGAACCAGAGGTCAAGTAAAAGTGGTACGTTGCTTTTTATATAAATCTACGATTGTGTCGGGATTTCTCATGTAGCGGATAACCGACATTCACGCGGGCGGAGCCGCGGACAAAAGCCAGTTATTTCATAAAATGTATTATTCTTTTTTCAAATAAATGAAGTAATTTATTTTAAATATGACAATAAACTGAACTTTAGACAAATATTGTTTCATATATATAAAAAAAATTTAAAAATCTTATCTGCGTAGAATTTTGTCAAAATGCAGGCCGTATTTTGTCGCTGGACAGCAATGCTAATTTTTTAAATGAAGAAAGAGCGTTTTCGTCGCCCAAGGAGGCGATCATCTCGGACGTTTTTTTATTTATTTATGAGATTACTAGCTGTTCCCTGCGGCTTCGCTTGCGTTTATAGTTTTTTTTTAATCTTTATTTTTAATTATCGTAGTATCTCTTTGTAAACGATATTTGCAGTGTTCCATCTTGGGGCTAAAATTACGAAGTTAATTCCTTACTTAGGTGAGAAAATTTTGAAAAACGCCAATATTTTTTAACATTTATTTCTAACAAGAAGCAGGTATATGAAATTTCGTGCTTCTACCTTCATAAATGACGAACTTCCCATATAAACTTACAACCCCTAATTCACCTCTTAGGGGTGAGAAATTGAAAAATTCCGATTTACGTGTACATTTATTTCTAACCAAAAGCAGTTATGTTTAATTTCGTTCTTCTTACTTTGAAAATGACGGATTTGATTTCCATACAACGGTTTATCTCTAATTTTAGGGGAGAAATTTCCAAAAATCATTTCTTAGTGGATGTTTGCAAAATAAACGGCATCAACTACCAAAATTTCAAGTTTGTAGCCCCAGGCTCTGCGTTGATGAATCAGTCAGTCAGGACAAGTAATTATATACATGTGTATAGATTTCCTTTTATATTTAAATATATTTTAATTCTAACAACTTAATATAAATTAATTGGACAATGCTAGTGTAATGTTCAATTAATAAAAAACCATGACCAGATATATATTATTTTTAATAGTCTATATGTAGTAAGTGAACACACATAAATGTGTTACATAATATAGTTACCGATATTATATTATGGATTCTATCAATATTGCACGATTTTGAAGATTTTTGAAGCATATAGAAGCTTTGATAGAACAAAAGAATGTAGATTCGTACACACTCTGAAATGAACTCTCAAAATAATACATTCTTTTTTAGACAATTGTGTACACTTGGAGCATATGTAAGTAAAATCGATTACATATAGTACTTTTAACAATGAATGTAGCATCTACGATAATGGTTCGCCAATTAGTACTCTGTTTAATTTACTGATCATAAACTTTATTTAATACGCTTCTTACGACAGTATCCAAATTGTTACGTCGAACAACATGGAAATAAAATAGTGAAAATATATTGTTCAAAATTACAGAATAATTAAATGGCAAGTAGTTTGAATGTAAAGAAAATACCTTGATTGCTTATATGAGATGAAATAAAAAAACGAAATATAAATAAAATTATGATAATAAGAATAAATTTTACACTGTGCTAATCTAATGTCTTTTGGCATGATCTTTGTAAATGTTCTTATCATAACATGATATAAATTTATTGTACTGTTAAATAGAACCGGCCGGCATAATATTAGGGTCACTCCATCTTGTCAGGTGGGTGCTGTGATAACCAGCTAACTACTAAAGGGTGTACTAGGATAATGGGCAGCAGTATTTATTTATTTATTTCCATAAAAAGATGACACTATATAATCAATATGAAGACTCTGAGTCCTGTACTAGATTTGCTCATGACCTGTGTTACAGGAGTGTCAGTGTCTTCTCACACAAACGTTTTACAAAATATATTATAAAGCAACAACAAAAGGGTACAAAAAGAAATCCATGTTTCGCACAGTCAATTAGGAAGGACAAAGATGGTAACGTGGTGTGCGTGTGTGTGCGTATTTGAATGTTCGCGTGTGTGCGTATTTGAATGTTCGCGTGTGTGCGCTCTGTGTTTGTATGCACGAGTGTGAGGGTATGCCGTCTGTATATGTATGAGATGTAACAAAGTCAGCTACTGCACGATTTTTAGCATATTTTCAGAAGTGTTGTAGTCTAAGGTCAGTAAATAATTTCGTACACTCCTTTTACATGAGTGTTTATTTAACTTACTAATAGACAGAGTTTTTTTAATTTTATTATACAGAAGTGGGCAGCGGTATTATCCTGTTATAAAATCAAAACCTACTGCGAACTTCAACGTGTTTGCAAAGCGTGGAAATCATAGCAAATCCCTCCCTAAGGAGGAGCCCACGACCGGCAGTGGAATTCCAACAGTGGGCTTCTACGGACTGATGATAATAATGATGATGACGAAATAGAACGACGAGATGACTTTAATATATATTTGGGGGTAAATTAATTTATTGCTTATTTTTTACATACATACAACCACGCCTTTTCCCCGGTTCTCCGGCGGGGAATCGAATCCCGATCTCCCTCCCGCGTCATCGGCGGGGATACTGACTATTATTATATTTACATTTTTTTACGCTATTATTTTTACTATTTAAGACAGAATTCAATGTTTTTGCAGGGATAAGGTAATGAATTGGCATCCTACGACCTGTCTGTCGTCTGTCTTACGTCATCCTCGTTGCTCCACTGTCCCTACGTCAACTCATCTCTTTTCGACAGCGGATGGGACCAATTGTTTTCCGTGACTTTCGAAACACGAATATACTTATGAAAGTATTAGCTTTTGCCCGCGGCTCCGCCTGCGCGAATGTCCGTTTTCGCCCGAAATAATTATAGATTGGATGATTGGATGGACCAATCAGTCGTCAATTAAAATAAATAAATAAATAAAAATAAGGCGTAGAAACTTGCATGTTATTTTTCCAGCCAATTAGATCTTATCATTGTGGATACACTTAATTCTTGGGTGGGATGCTTATCACAACTACTTTTGTTGTAACTTAGCAATTAATAAAACTTATTTTTTTTTTACATCGATACCAAAAAAAATCTATCTATATAATTTGGTCGAATATTTATTAAATATAATCCAACTAATAATAATCCTAAAGTAAATATGGTGCTATTTTGGATAAGTACACCTTAAAACCGAATACTTATTTCCGTGATTGCCATTCAAGAATCTTTCCTATCCATCGATTATCGGTCCTATGTCCAATGTAATCTACCGAGTGACCCTTCAATTTGCTAATCTATGAAACCTATCGCAGACTTTTATTACATTCGTAGATCAGATTTTTACCCCTACCGTTTTTACTAGTAAGATTTACAGACAAAATTAACATAAAATAAATATTTTTCCAATATCTCCACCTATTTTCGTTAGATAGTACCACGCATCCTCAATAGACTGTGCAATTCTTGAATAAAAATATTGTCATCGAGTGCTGAATCACGGTGACGAAGTTTAATAGCGACTTAGCGTATAAACAATATCCCAATATCAATTGCCAGAGCAGTGGCCGGCTTTGCCAGATAACACCGGCTACTCCTGCCAAACTTCAATCTAGCTGGTGACATCTTGATGTAATCATCGACGTCTTCATTCGACTTCATCATTGATCGTCCATCTTGCTATACATTATTAAACAATAATACTTACAATTACAAATACAGCGGTGACTCCAAACAGCGTGACGTAAGTCAACCATAGACTAGATAATCTAATGACCTAATTAATGTCACAGTAACTTGTATATGCAGGCAGTTCATAGCCATTCTATGTTGCAATCATTAGAGGAATATATGTCCAGTAGTTGCGGTCTGTGGGTCGATATGATTTATTCGTATGCTATTATTTCAGAGGTTATCCGCAGATTGTAATGATCAACCGATGACATATAGCTCTTAAAATCATAACCCGGATTAGGTTTTAGTTGTTAAACTTATTAAATTTTCATAATAGAGGTTGATACTAATTTTACAAAAATAAAAGTGTACAAGTCATCTAATCAAGTTTGTGATCTACATATAACTGTATTCTTATATAATTTGTATACAAGGGGTGATCTAAAACTAACGACAATTGAGTATTTGTAGTTGATATAAAAATAAAAAATAAAATTTTACACATCCGCTAATTAAGTACAAAAGATCGTATAAATAGGCCATTTTTCCTAGGAGATACTCGTCTATTTATTTATTTATTGAAGAGATGCAAAAGAGCATCACTTTTTGGAAAAAAATCTATCAAAGACATACACCGAGTTGATAGAACACTACGGAACTTAGCTACTCTATATTCCATAGTTGCACACTGGTCCACGGTGTTTAAGCTGGGCAGGTCCACTGAAGATCAATATTACGAAAGACGCCCATATACGTTCCTCACTGAAGATGAAACACACGTAATAGATGTGCAAGATCTTTCAAGAGACTGTGTTGGCAAATCAGAGTGACCATCAGACATGTAGCTGATATGTACAGTCATATTTTACTTACGATATCATCATCAGCTCGAGAACGTGCACAGCTGGACATGGGTCTCTTCCTTAGGGGGGGGGGGGGGGTTAGACATAATATCCACGCTTGGCAAGCGTTAAGGGGATCACAGTAGAATTTGGTTGAATAAAAACGTTACTGCCCGTTATCCAGGTATAACCCTTTAGCTGGTTATCCAGGTATACCCTTTAGCTGGTTATCCAGGTATACCCTTTAGCTGGTTATCCAGGTATACCCTTTAGCTGATTTAGTACCCATGGGAAGAAATCATTTCCTCTCGTCACTCTAGTGATGCCATTATTATGCCGGCGTCACACAGTAACCACACCACTATTACACTGAATGTAAATTCCTAATAAATTATTTATAATTGATTATTGAAACACGTTGAGGTAAGTATTGTTGGTCCCTGAGTTTGACAGGGTCAAACTTCCAACTAAATGTACTCTATTCTGAATGATTTGTAGTTTATCGTTAACATCACTTAACGCCTTAGTTCCCAAAGTAGTCCAGGTGGACCTCCAGGGGTCCACGGGAAACTCGACGGGGTTTACGTTGGTGTACGCAAATTTCCATACTTAGATCTAATCTTCACATTTTTTGTCGAGTTTTGGAAATATGGTAGAAATGTAGCTGCAGGGGCTCCACCGGAACCAGCTAAATTTTGAAAGTGCTCTATGAGATAAAAGTCTGGGTACCTCTGACTTAACGTGAGAACACGACTCTATGACACGATTTTATAATCAAAAACATGTGTACCATGCAAACATATCTCTACATAAAAATAAAATGAATTTGTCACAATTGGGCACTAAATGTCACGCGGCCGTTTTTCGCAAAAACCGTTATTCTAATCTTTTATTTTACTTGAGACTCCGAGCCGTTATTCAATTATCATATCGATGATTGGTTTAATCTATTTAATACCAGGCCATTAAATGTTAGGTATAGATAAACATTTTTCTTTAAGTACTTTTTACACATTCATGTAAACACATTTTTAGGCATTCATGTAAAAATACACCTAAAAGATTTACACAAACAAGTCAATTATCATAAAAGTTATCATATTTCAACCATAAAGCACTTAGTTACACCAAAATAATGGAGGTATTATCATGTTCTTCGTCTTTTAAATATTTCATGTATTTTTGGTAAAGTTTTAAATTTATTTGAAGGGCAGACAGAGAATGTAATGAATTGCATTAGTAGAGACAAAAGAATATTTTATTTTGTCACCATATATATATATATATATATATATATATATATATATATTCCATTTATGTTGACAAAGTAAAATATTCTCTTGTCTCTACTAATGCGGTTCATTAACATGTTGACATCTTATTACACAACTACACATGACATACATAATAAAATATAATGAAATTACCTAAGGCGCTCAGGGAACTGACTTGGGACAATGCCTTGTTCTGGTGTTGGTATTTTTATGGCATTGTTTTGGTGTATGTGTATACTATTTCACGAATTAAAAAAATGAGTGAGAAAGAGTGAGATGAGAATGAATATTAAATGGTACGATGAAAGAAACAAGTCTATTATTATAATGAAAAGTTATGAATTACTTCTCTGTCAATTTACAGTGACCCATAACTTGAAATTTACTTACTAAGTTACACTATTTCTGCACTTACATCCATTGGCTTCTAGGATCCTTAATTAAAAACCCTTAAAATTAATTCCAGTACGTGTATACTTAATTTTTTTTAAATATTAATATAATTACTATATGTTAAGCGTATGTATATATCTAGTATATGTTAAGCGCGCCTTCGCAACCAGCCAGACATATTTCATGAACATTCTAGAGCACAGTTCAGTTGTTAATATTTTACCTTACAACAGCGGTATCTTTTCCTGGATTTTATATCCAGCCTACGTTATATTCCAGGTCATAATTTACCTACATGTTAAAAATTTATGTAATTTCGGTTCAATAACTTCAGTGTGATTAAGTAACAAACAGTGTTACAGGAATCTTGCCTTTTTACGGGATAAAAGTTAACATATGAATTGTTCTAATTCATCATCAACCTGTTCTAAAAATTTCAACCAATTGGGTCCAGTTATTTTCTCGTAGACTTAGTGATGAAAATCTAAACCCACATACTTTGTCATTTATAATATAGTGAGCGTTTTATTTCAATCACTAGCTAGTGAGCAATCTGTAAGATTATTCTACTTCAAATTCTATCAATAGTTAAATTTCAATTAAATTTGTTCATTATTTTTACCGTGATCGAATAAAAAAATGTCCAAACAGTTTCATAAACTGTTACATTTATAATTAGATCTTCTTATTCTTCAGACTTTAATTAGATCTTTTAAATTTCAACATAGCGTCTATATATTGTAGTCCAATATATATGATTGAATATGTATTAGGACTTGAGAGATGTGGCGCAATTCTAATTTTATCGATATTAAAATTGGAATTAGTTAGCAAAGCAAGCCTGCAGCTGGGGCTTGCTAATTTACGTGTTTTCAAGCTTAAACTAGATGTTTTAATTGGTGATTGTGAAAGCAATGTGCGGAGTGAACATCCAACTAAAGTAGAGGTCCCCGAACATTTTTTTGTTCTGTAGACCCCTTGCCATTATTTTCGGTTTTGGATAGACCCCCTAATTCCCTAATATTGAATTTTTGTAAATTCATCAACTTCAAACGTGGTTTTGACAGCTGGTGTAGTACTAATCACTTTGAAAATTTTAATTTTTTAAATTGTAATAAAGTCAACGTTGACCCCTGGGGGTCGATATAGACCACTTCAGTTCAGACGATGTATTTTTTTATTTATATATGTATTTGCAATCTGTACGTGAAAAAATGTATATGCATAATATATACCTATTATAAAATCTTATTTTTATTTTATTATATTGTGCATGAAGTTTTTAAATACATAAATTTACGAGCATGCCTCTCTTCTGCTACAATTTTATGTAAAAATATATGGTATGAGTTAATTACTAAAGATAACTAACAAATAAAAAAAAATAATGAGTTTCATTGCACGTTTAAATTAGAAAGACGCATTATTATACGCACTATAAAGGAAAAATAGTTATATTTTTACTAGTGCAATAGCTGTTCTTCTAAAGAATATCTTAAAGGTATTGAGGCCAAATAAACGTGGCAGATATCTCTAACGTTTTATTGTGACGTGCATCGACCGACGACCGACTGACGCCGGCTAGTCTCAGCAATCTCGGATTGCTACAGTAAATACATAGATTACGAACTCAAACAGACATGAAATTTGGTTTATATCAGTTAGTTTATAGGGGCAATTTATTAGTATTAACAACTTGTTGTTTGTTTCATAATTGACGTATCGATTAAAACATTACTAAAGGGGTCTATATCGACCCCCAGGAGTCGACGTTGACTTCACTAAAGTTAGAAATTAAAGTGAGTTGCACCATACCAGCTCTCAAAAACTCATTTGAAATTGATGAATTTGCAAAAATTCAGTATTAGCTAAGCAGGGGGTCTACCACGTAACCAAAAATCGTGGCAAGTAGTGTACGAGACGAAAACATTTGTGAATCTCTGAATGAAAATAAAACCGCTCACACTGATTTCGCCAATGATTTCAAATCTTAAAATGTTCTTCATTCACAGTCTGTTTTCTTATTTTCTTAACAATGTTTTTGAAGTAACCAACTGATGCGCGCGACTCCTTCAGAAAGGGCATTTTACCTTCCTTATTTTTAATTTCTGAGGCTGTGCATAAAAATTTAACAAAGTTTTATCGCAGTCAGATGAAGAATATATATTTTAAGAACGCATACGGGAGATGCGTAAAAAAACATTCATTTTTATAATATATGGTATATAGATACTGCTCCTTAAATTTTCATAGGGGATGTTTCTACTAAATATTTGGGACAGTTCATTTTATTGTGTATAGTAACAATTTAAACTGGAATTATGTTATGAAAATATTTGTCTTATGTATTATTTATATTTATTTTAATCTGTTTAATACTTGATTGCGGAATTTTGACTAGCACCATATTATGTTTATAGAATCCTCCATACAAAAATTGTTTGGAAAAAATCGCAGTTTGCGATAACACTGCCCTATGTACACTTTATTTTTACGTAATTGCAATATAATACTTTAATAAGAGATTTTAAACTGAAGTGCAATAGAAAAGTATTCTGTTCTATTCTATATAGGTAGGTACCATTTCAACCCCATTTACCTGATGCTTAATTATAATATCGTCAGAAAAATACATCTGTTAAAATTATTATCTAAGCTTGCCAACGCTAATTTTCCTGCAAGGGTATCAAACCTAATACAGTTCGATATTTGTAACTTGCGCTTAGACTATCACGTAATACGATCAACATTTCATCCTTTTTCATTTAATATTAGATTTTTATGTTGAATTAATATACCCAAGCCGACAGAAACATACAAAAATTTTATATTAATGTCGGTAATTCGGCTGAAACATACTATTAAATTTGAAATGTAAATATTTTATTAATAATATTAACGTTTAAGCAACATTGTACGAAATGATGGCTGCGTGGTGCCGGAATAATGATGACGTCGTTCCATTTCTTCTCGTGGTTGCTGTGAGAACCAGCTAATGGATATACTAGGATAATGAGTAGTGGCTGCAGCCACCAATATATATTTCCGTGAAGCTGCTATTGCAGCTTAAACAAACAAATAGACGCAAAGAAAACAAAAAAAAAACTGTTTCGGTTTTACATACATACATACGGTCACGCCTTTTTCCCTGATCCTCCGGCGGGGAATCGAACCCCGGTCTCCCGCCTGACCAGAGGGGATACTGACCACTATACTACTGAAGAATTGGTTTAGGCAGAGACCACTTCTTTCAACTTGCTACGAGCAAAGTGACTACCCGTGATCAACTTTTCGCTCCCACGGGAAAAGAGACGTGTCGGGTGGCGAACCACGACGACGCCATTTTATAAGGTTCAAAAGTGATTAAAGTTTCTCGTTGCGTTCCCACGGAAATTGCGTTTCGGTTTGGTTTCGGTTTTAGAAGTCCTCAATTAGTCGATCTTAGATCAGGCTGCTGATCTTTAGTTCTACTCGACCAGTTTTGATGAAATAGCTGTAGTAGTTGAAATAGTACTTCCAAGACTGCAGCAGCGTGACTGAAATCCACCCTATAGTTTTTGCGTGAAGCTCGAACGAATAAACAAATAGATGCGAAGAAAACAAAATACAGTTTCGGTTTTAGAAGCCCTAAATTAGTCGAACTGAGTTTCATTTTTAGAAGCCCTAAATTAGTCGAAGTGAGTTACATTTTTAGAAGCCCTAAATTAGTCGAACTGAGTTATATTTTTGGAAGCCCTAAATTAGTCGAAGTGAGTTACATTTTTAGAAGCCCTAAATTAGTCTAAGTGAGTTACATTTTTAGAAGCCCTAAATTAGTCGAACTGAGTTACATTTTTAGAAGCCCTAAATTAGTCGAACTGAGTTACATTTTAGAAGCCCTAAATTAGTCGAACTGAGTTACATTTTTAGAAGCTCTAAATTAGTCGAACTGAATCTTTAATGTACCGACAATGAAGTTTTACACCTTTATAATAGTATAGATTTCTAATTGTATTTAAACAAACTTTTATACGGTCATGAGCTTTAGCTATGAAATCAACTATTTTCGATTATTTTTCTGATATAATTATTAGGATACAGTCTATATTTGTCTTCATGTTTGTTCCTTCTCATCGTAAGAGGATCAGGTTAATTTTCATATTTATTTATCACTCGTGTTTTACTTAAGTAAATTATTTTGAATAGTCTCCGTTTGCTTATTCTATGAGGTTAATATAAAGGTTGGCGCCATCGTATTACAAGTAACCAAATTGTGTGAGGGCACAGATAGATTTGTTTGCTGACAGCCACGTGCTGGTATGTTTTACAATGCCTAGCCCTAAATATGACACATTGCGTTTTTATAAAGAAAAAAACATTATCAGATCATTATCATCATCTCGTGAAAAACTGTTGCTGGACATAGGCGTGCTCCTTAAAAAGGAGAGATTTGCTGTAATCTCTATAATTAGCTGCCTTTATGGAGATCGCAGTAGATTTTGATTGAATAACAGGATAACACTGTTGACCATTATCCTGGTATATCCCTTAGCTGGTTCTCACAGTATTCACGGGAAGAAATGGACTGATCGATATTATAACTATGTCGACGCTACAGAGCAAGATACAAGAAGAGACAAGAAAACTACATGTTAATCTTTGCAAAAGACTCATTTTTGTGCCATTAAGGGTTGTTTCTTCCATGTAAGGATACATTGCGGGATAACCAAGCCAAGATGGGAGAGCGACTCCGCTCCCGTTACATTTGGATCATACTGCGATGTGTTTCTATTTGGTATGATTCCGCAAAGCAAAGCGAGATTTGCTGACTTCGGTTTTGTAAAACATCGCTTCTTCTATGTAAGGGCACATACATTATAGAAGAAGCGTGGCGAGGCAAAGCCAATATAAATATTATATAAAAGACTACGTTTCGCTCGTTTTCGTGCTAAATGGAAAATCCCATTATACATATATACATACGTTATACATATGTACATACATATAATTATACATACATACATTCAATCATGTCTTTTTCCCTGGCTCTTTGGCGGGGAATCGTACCCCGGTCTCCCGCGTAATCTGCGGCGATACTGACCACTACACTACCGAAGAATTGGGGTAGACAGAGACCACTCCTTTCCACTTGCAAAGTGCCATCGTATATGCCAAAGTTTTATCAATGAGTTTTTGTTAAGGATATTAGTCACTTCACAAAATGCGGTAAATGAATCGCTCTAAAAAGCTAAAGTTTGGTGATGTACCAGTTTTGGGCTCCCCATAGCCCTAATTATCACTGGTTCTAGATTTGCTAAATGCAGCTTCAATGAAGCTATATATTATATTAATCTAGCGGTGAAGAGACTATATTCTTTAGGTTTGACATACGCCAAAGTCAAACAAATACACCAACAGCAAAGTGTGTTTCATGGATTTTACTTCCGTGTCAAAAATTCTGCATATCGTACTGCTAGATAAATTGATCCCATCCCAAAGGGTCGATATGTATCAAGACAAATATAGGCCTTGACCCACTGAGGGCACTGCGATATGCCGTTTCCTTTCTCTAATTCTCTACCTATATATATATATATATATATATAATATAACTATTCGTGCAATGTACCGAAACATAAAATTGGCTCAGATGAGAGTCGTATCGTGTTTTTACTATTTTATATTTTTGAATGTGCAACATAAACATTTCGCTGAGGTCAAAGCGCGAAATATACGGTTGTCGTCTCAATTTTATTCCCACTTCGTATCCTGCCACAAATATCTTTCTCACCAGCTATAACATGGCTGAGAAAAGTATATACATTTTGCTCTTACATTTTTGCAACTATATATCGTGTCCAATATTCTGAGTCTTAATTCTTCAGAACTCTGTTAAGTTCGGAGTATTATAGATCATTTTTTTGCAAAATCAACTCATAACTTTATCGATTACAATATATCAAAATTGTTCTTTCTACTTTTTATTTGTCGTATTTTTGATGTAAATATAATTGTAGATGGTGTTAAAAGTGGTAGTAATTTCTTACAATTAAGTAAATTAAATATATTTCGATGGTTTGCTTTAATGATGAGAGCCAAGATGAGTTATTTTAAATATTTTATATATGCTTAACATCCTGATCCAGATGGTTAGTCTATAGATTTCCAACTAGCTAAATGCGCGTGCAAATATTTGCATACGTTCTTCAACGTTTTGAAAGGGTGAAAAATTGTTGAAACATACATTGGTCCTCACAAGGTTTATGAAAGGATATGTAGATTATATCATACGTCGATTACTACCCAAGCTCTTGCATTACTCTTGTAATAACAGCAGACGCTAACTTAAACAGAATGAAGCTAAAAAGAAGAAAGTAGCAAACCAAAATATTATAAAATGAAGGCAGGGTTAAAAATTATTTCTTCTTCCTTTAATTCTTACCTTCTTCTTCTTCAAACGCTTTGCTACTACCAAAGGTAGGCGGTCAACTTTTTGAATCATTCCTCATCTAAAGTGTGTTGTAAAACTGTCCCTTGATTTTAATACCGATCCACTCGTGGATAACATGACATCATTTTTTCCTGCTCTGGCATCTTTTTAAAATTATGTTGCATTATTACCAATAAATAATTATTGATTAATCGATAATCAAGTCATAAGTTCTAACACTTATAGATGGATGATAATAGATGGTGATGATGTTGTTTACGATGGTGATGATTAAGAAGAGTCACCAGTTAGTTACACTTAGTTTAAAGGTGACAGAAGTAGTAGTATTGAAAATAGTAAGGTCTACCAGCCAGACAGGTCTGACTTTAGGGGGTCAGCCCCCGCCTTCGTTGATCTCCTTTCGTCTTTGATGTCGGGTGTTTCCTAATGGTTAGCGACGTCACCATGACCGCACTTGACACAAGACATTAGAAGTGCGGCATCAACAGAGGAACCGCTACACCACGATCAGACAAATAATACCGATGAACTTTGCCAGATTTTCCTATTGCTATTGCTAAAAAATGCATCTTTAATTACAATTTATTTTTTTATAATTTATATAAAAATATGCCTCTTTTGGATATACTAAATTATTATGAAATTCTTATATGTTAAGTGCTATGAAATTTTATTCACTGTGATTCAGCTTCTATGATATTGCCTCTGTTCGAGTATAGAGCGATCTATGGAGGATGCTTAGAATTATATAACAAAGGGTTGTCGTTGTTCACACTAAAAAGCAATTTAGTTCAATTTATTACCACATCTGCCATAAATTAGCTTAAGAAATGCAAAAGCACTTTACCAATCCATCTTTATCTGGGGCACCTGATAGGTCGATGCACGCTAGACTGTCCCTGATTCACTTTACCACTTAACAGTACGACCCTCTTCCATGCGCTCAGTGCGGCCAGGCCAAAGTAGGATTCTTTGTGCCTTTGTTTTGCTAATAATGTTGGTCTCAACTATTGGTTCTTTCAATTTCCGTTTTCTTCTGATGACTCTTCCTGCTTTTAATCTGATCCGAAAATTTTCACGTTCGTTAATAGCAGCTTATGTTCGTACTTTAGCTTGAATCATGTTTTAGGCATTAATTATTGACCCAATTGCCTATAAATATGACGACTATGCCGTATTGTACCATATGATAGTCATTTGTATATGCGTGTACATATGCATGTACAAATGAAGAATAGTATATAAATTGGGTACAGAAATTCAGGCTCAATACACAAAGTTTGTCTCTACTGAGGTTCGAATTGGATACCCATCGGCTCAGAAAATAGGGTCACTACAAACTAATTGTATTAGTTTAGAAACTCTAAAATGGTTTACATTGCAATCATTCAATCGGTAATCACATACTGCATTTATTGTTGGGGTGGAGTGAGAAAAACTTTATTGGTTAGAATTGAGCGAGCTCAACGATGTATTTTTAAATCATGACATATACATGGTTTTCTACGGTAGAATTATATGAAAAATGTACATTTTTTTATAAAATCTAAACAGGGCCTATTCTTTGTTCGTGTTTGTCTCTGTTTTAATCAAAGCTATCGTAGATCTGATAGAGTTTGTCAAACAGTTGCGCACATGACTATGTTAAAAAGTAGTTAACTCTATTATCTGGATTCCACACTTCGTAATATAAAAAGAGATAGAGCTACTCGCTTACACTTCGTGAATATAAAGTAGTGGCCAGCTGGCTTCTTATGATTTCTTACGTAAAAATAACCTTTAAAAAATTCCTAGATAGATAAATTAGTACAGTTAGGACAGTGCGATTTCTAAGACCCTTTCCTAAGCGTGGCGAATATAGCAAATCCTTACTTTTTAAGGAGGCCCGTAGCCAACAGTGTAGTCTGCGGGCTGCGTATGATACGTATAGTAGCTGTATGCCTGTGGCTCCACCCGTATTGACTTTTAACTCGGAAACTATTCCGGAGGTACGCTCAATAACTTATCAAAGTTTTGTTTTATTCCTAAGAATGGTACACACACTGGAACAGGATGAATTATCAACAGTAATTTTGATGATATTGACGACGCTAATCACTTGGGGATTTCACCACCGAAATCTGGCAGGATTGGTAGTATCGGAATAGGGAAGATCTGTTGGTTAAACTGAACTGTTATGTCTGGGAAATCTTGCTACCGACCCCACGGTTAATATCGGGATGTTGTATATACACTAAATTGCTATCAAATTTTATAAGCGTGATTCAGTTTTCTGTGATAACGATAACATTAAAGAAATGCGCCATCTGTTAAGATGCTGTTACGAATTAGCAAAGTAGGTCGCTAACCGCGCATACACAACTTTTTTTCCCTTATGATGACGTCAGAGAAATGGGTTTGAATTAGTGGACTGTATTGCGTTTAAAAATTATGTTGGTACACGGTGTCGATTGGCTAGGGCAGGAGGGATAAGGGAACATGCAGCATGTACCTCGACGACGGGGTCGATCCAGCAGACGCGCGCAGCTATCGGGCTTCCGACGAGCGCACCACAGCTCCAGCACAGGCAAAGATCCCAAAGTCCTTGTTAACAAATACTACGACAGCATTCGTGGATGGCGGTCATCTAACCGTTGAAATAATCCAAAGTTGTGGTCATGTCAACACCAATTTAATACGGACAGTGTCCAGCGGCGCGTTATGCCATATAACAGCGCGGTAAGCGTAAATAATGCGAAAACGGTGCGAACTCGGTGATCGTCTTGACACGACTTTAAGACGACGTTGCAGCACACAGATTCCCGTCGCTAGGTGGCGCGGCACCTCGGGACGTTTCAGCAATACGTGCATGTAGGGAGGGTAGGACGATATGGATTTGTACAAATTAAAATATCATCATCATCATCATTTCAGCCCATAGCTGTCCACTGCTGAACATAGGCCTCTCCAATCGAA
>WUAW01006515.1:7446-19400 GCA_017165845.1 Thaumetopoea pityocampa | reverse complement strand
ATTAAAATATAATTTAAGTATATCTATTTTGGCTTTAACACCTTAAACTGGTGTATTTTGTCTGTAGTTAATTTAGTTAAAACTGTATAAATTTCATCACCTTTTCATTTCTAAGTTCGTTAATAATTGTAATAGAGTGCAATCATTAATACAGTTGTTTCCGTTCAATTCATTATTTTTCTTACAAAACTGTAAATACATATTCAAATTCTCTAAAAGCATTTATATTCTGAAATGACAATTTTAAGTACTCTTATCTAGTCATGTCTCAAACTTTTGTTTTACCTTTGTTTTACCTAAACTTCATATTAAAATATCCAAATTTTCTTTCATCATCATCATCAGCTCAATCAATTTTCGAGAAAATCTTTCAGACATATAGGTTTTCTCACGATATTTTCCTACACCGTTTGAAGGGAGTTTAATTATTAAATTATTAATACGCACATGGTTTCGAAAAGTCAGAAGGGAGTGCTTTTGGTTCGATCTTGAAATCAAAGACTTGCCGTGCAAAGTCATACCACTAGGCCATAGCTGCTATATTTACTAAGATATACTCGTAATTATGCATCAAATTTCAGGTGCGTGAACGCTACGAGATCAAAGCTCCATCATGACTAAAAACAATTGCGAAATTTAAACACAAAATATAATTATCACTTTTGAATTTACGTTATTGTGTGCTCTTATACACACGTTTTAACAATTCTATATTATTTTCAAATTTATATTTGAATGTACAACTCTATTCATTATATCGCAAGCAAATAAAACTTTATTTTTCGAATAGATATTTGCTGCATCAAAGAAGACTCAAGGTTTTTAGACGAAATCAAGTCTCAGTCATGAATAAAAATCTTTTTATTAGATGTCTTCGACATCCGTAATAAAGTTTCTTTGGTAAAAACTTCCCTGTTTTGTATTTTAGTTGGACGGTTCCTATTGATTTTTCTTCATGAAGGCAAATGCATATTGAATGTGTTAGGTTAATAAACTTTAATATTTATAAACATTGGAGAAACCTCATCGTCATGATCGGCGTATGATAGTCCACTACCAGATATGGGCCTCTTTCTTAAAAAAGAGGGATTTGTCATAATCTCGACGCTTGGCAGGCGTCTTGGAGGTCGCAGTAGATTTTGACTGAATAACAGGATAAGGCTGCTGCCTGTTATCCCTTAGCTAGATCACATTGTATCAACGGTTAATACGGAGTAACGCTATTATTATGCCGATATTATACAGCAGCAATTGTGGTTAACATGAACCAATCATATTTCATTCTAAAACTCATATGAAATTTGAACGTTTCAATTTCATAAATAGCACTGCAGTGAAAATGGCTGGCGTTCGATTAAATGACCCTCTCAATGTTGCAAATAACCTTTGCTTTTTCAATAAGCCTGCACAGTAAATTGCAGTCAGTAAAAATATATACGCCGGCATTATTGGTAATAAAATTGAAAATAGCACTTTTTATTATAGTTCATATTATCGACATTGTATGTAGAACGAACATTTTGGTGAACATTAGTACAGACAATTGGAAGGGTTAGTGAGTAAAATATGGTTAATAATGGACAGAAAGTAAATAGTTACACTATATAATCTTTCCTCATAAAACGCCACAGTGAACGTATTTCAAATTTCTGCTTTGTATTCAACGTTATGCTTGAGTCTCTAGCTCATAGGACCAAGAGTACGGAGAGTGAATTTAATCACACACTATAAATAATCTTTCCTCATAAAACGTCACAGTGAACGGATTTCAGAATTTTGCCTTGTATTAAACGCTTATGTATGACTCTCTAGCTCGTTGGTCCAACTGGATGTAGAGTGAATACTAACACTGACACTCTTTCCTCATAAAACGCCACAATGAACAATTTTCAAAACTTCGTTTTTCATTTAACACTCATTCATGACTCTATAGCTCGTAGGTACAAGTAGACGAAGGGTCAATACGAATACTATAAAAGCTTTCCTATTAGAACGCCACAGTCAAAGAAAAATACTATAAAATATACTATAAAAAACACTCTGTTCGTTATGTATGTAGTTATATAAAAATTCAACATTAATGCAGTGTTTTTTTTTATTTATTAGGTATAACTAACAGCTAGATTTACAAATTATGTACAGTGACATATTCATACAATGTGTTGCTACAAATGCAGCCAACCTCATTATACACGTATAAGTTAAAACATTTTGGGGCTCTTTAAAACGTGTTAACAACTAAATAGAGAATAAAATAAAGTATAATATAAATAAAATAAAGTGTTATTGTTATAGTGTACTATTATGTGTACTATTGTGTGTATGTGTGTGATTATCGCTTTCAACCTGTTGTTCGAACTGTTAAGCTTCGAACTATTTGTTAATTTTTTCTTCCAAAGTAAATATTCTTTTAAAATGTTTCAATTTCTGTAAGCATATTTTAGGAAACAGTACGGAAGTGAGGTCAGGAAGGGTAGTAAGGCCAGGGAGTACTTAATCTTTTAACCTATCCGTTAATATCCGTTGCCGCGTGGGCGAATGTGGGCTGCGGATACCCACTTTGCTACCTTAAACGATCGTAGCAGGAGGAAAGAAGTGGTCTATGCCTACCCCAATGTAAAAGAGGCGTGACTATATGTATGTATGTAGCACAGAAGTGTTGTTTCCTCACTGATGAGGGCAACATAATTAAAACGTGCACGTTCCGTAAAATAAAGTTTGTTTAGGTTAACTCAAAAATTTAATTACAGTTAAATTCACTTTTAAGTCGCACACAATTCAAATATATTAAACACAAATTAAAAGGCAGTAGAATATATTATCCTTTGTATATAAAATTGTTTTCTCTATGTAATTTCAATATTTTTTATTTCATTCCATATGCCGAAAAAAGCCTGTCTGTATGAACGGGTTCATCTAAAAAACTGTTGAATCTATTAAAATGAACTTAATATGTAATTTGCATAATAAATCTGATAGGTTTTATTTCCATCTATTTATTACTATTATAAAATTGTTAATGACAAATTTTCAAAAATCAAAGATATTTAAAAACAACTACTCAAATCGACTAATTAAGAGCTTCTGAAACCAAATCCGTCAATGTTTGTTTGTTTGTTCGGGCCTCACGCAAAAAACCAGTGGGTAGATTTTGGTTAAACTATTACAGTCTTAAAGGTACTATTCCGACTTGAATAAAGCGGCACGTTTCATCAAAATCAGTCCAGTAGAATTGAAGATATAGCTTGATCCCTGTTTTAGTAGCCGCTGTTAAGATACGAGAGGTTAAGTAAAGGTGGTTTATAGACATTTTATCTCTGATTGTGACGGGAATTCCTATGTTGCGGGAAACCGAGATTAACGCGGGCGGAGCCGCAGACAAAAGCTAGTTATGAATATAAAATAATCCAATTGTATGAGATCAGGATTGAATCCACAATCTTTTAATAACAAATCGTGCCTAGCACCATTTGATTCCATTCTAGATCTACAATCATTAATAATAATAGTTAATAATTAATAAAATATAATAGTTAATAATTAATAAAATAATTAATAATAATAGTTTCAGACAAAAAATCATAATTATGTATTATATAAAACATCGTGAACAAACCTACCTGCTTGTATTGGTGTAAGAAGTCCAACGCGCCAGCGTGGTAGATAACGGCCTGATCCTTCAGATTATTAGGGGAGGTCCGGTCCCTGTAGTGAGGACGAATGTGGGCTGGGAATGTTGATTGGGATAACTGTAAAATATGCACTAGCTGTGATATTGCTGAACAAAGTAGAAGTTAAAATTAAAAATGAATGCAATAATATTTAACTATTCACATTAGGTATGCTAAGAGACAATCATCAAGGCAATAGACTCACCCTCTTGGGCTTGGAAATGTCACGAAGATATTACCATAACGTATTTCGTTCGTTTTAAGCAATTTTGTTAGCTGTGGAGCAATGAATTTATCTAGATTAAATGCGTTATTTTATGAAAACTCTTATTAGTTTTGTATATTTGTCAGGACATTTACATAATAATGTACATTACTTTATATTTAATAATTTACACTTGCTTAAAACCGTAAAAATGTACAAAAAGTGTGCTTGCTGCCTTTATGCCACTTCTCACAACGCAGCTCTATCCTTTCATGTTAGTTCACATTTCACCGCGCGAACAAATCCCTATAGATTGGTTCCAAAGATGGTGGGGTAGTGGTGAGACGCAACCTTCAAAGCAGTCACCATGCAGGCACGGCCGCGTACTTACTTTGGGTTACTTAGGGTTGAACTCCAAAAGAAAACTTATGTATAAATTTTGTGTCTCTATAAAATAGACGAATATGTAGGTCTAAAATTTTCATTGCTACAAATTCAATAAGAAGTGAGAAAATTGGAATTTTTCACCCAATATCTAGATTTTAGTACATTAGTTTAGTACATACACTGTAGCGATGCTAGATACAACTCACAATTTTAAGTCATTTTCCAAGCGTCAACAATAGTGCGAGTATTCCTTATTATAGAGTAGACTTATGTCTATCAATCGATTTATATAGGCATTATTAATATCGTTATCATTATCATATCAGCCCACAGAAGTCCACTGCACAGTCGCCTGCGTCCCCCGATTGCCCGCAAACTTCATCAGGTCATCGGTTCACCTAGTCGGGGGTCTACCTGCATGACACTTTTCCGTTCGGTGTCGCCACTCCAGCATTTTAAGACCCCAAGGCCCATCGGTTCTGCAAGCTGTGCCCCGTGTGCTCCACCCACTGTCACTTCAGTTTTGCGATCCTTAGAGCCACGTTGGTGACTCTAGTTCTTCTGCAGATTATCTCTTTGCGGATCCTGTCTAGCAGGGAGATTCCGAGTATAGTTCTTTCTATTGTTCGCTACGTGAGCTTGAGCTTTCATATGAGGCCCATAGTCAGTGGCCATGTTTCAGGTCACTATTAATAACATATTGCCGTTTAATATGTAATCACCATTATTAACATGTGCCAATGCGCACGAGACTAACACGGTGGACTATAGCCTAAGCCCTCTCGCACTGAGAGGAGACCCGTGCCCCGCAGTGGGACAATAGATGGGTTAATACTGCTGCTGCTACATATATACGTATGTTATCACACATGAAAAATTCATATTGTTCCATATCATTTCACCATTATCAGCGTGTGGTAGTCCACTGTTGGATTTAGGCCTCTCCCAAGGCGCGCCATTTAGTCTGATTTTCGGCTGCATGTATTCAGCAGCTGCCAGCCACTTTCCGCAGATCGTCGCTTCATGTAGCTGGGGAAGTGTGTAGCGTCCCACACTACATTTGCCTCAACGCGGTCTCCACTGTAGAACGCGCATGTTCAAACGATTGTCGATTCTGACCAACCCACTTCCACTTCGCTTGTTTATTCGAGTGGCGATGTCGGCAACCTTCGTTCTCTGTCAGATAGCCTCATTTTGGATTTTATCCAACAGAGAGACTCCGAGCATTTATAAAATATAAATATCCGTTCTTCCATATATGTATATAAAATAAAAATAACCGTTTTTCCCTTTCAATAGAAAATTCGGAATTGGCTTTTAGGGGAACAAGAATGGCCGTGAGTTAACTCTGTGTGAATTTACGAACACATAAGCTCCTAGCTCTAATATACCTCCGTAACGATAGTAGAGCTTCCGACTTGATCGATGCTCTTTGTGTACCGGCTTTCGGCGCTAACATCGAGGTTTGGCTTCAATGTAGCAACGTACCTCTTAACTAATAGAACGAACTAAATTACTGACTATATTTACCTCTAACGGAATATTTTAGTCAGAGTGAAGTTGCAATTCGGATTGCATTTAATTCAATATGGGTCCCGAGGTTGGCCGAGGGTAAACCCTGTAGACCAAAATCTAACCGCCACTTAGATACAGCTAGATGAAAGGCGTGATTAACAGTGCTGGTAGGCGTATCAAAAAGAAAATTCATTTCTGACTTTGGGGAACAAATGCTCAAATTTTCAAAGAGATTGCGGCCCGCTTGCTCAGCACAACAGGCGATCAGAACGCTGTGCTGCTTTCTTAGAATATTTATAGCTTTAATTTCATCATTGTTTAGATAGATTGTGTGTATTAAAACTTTGTGCCACTGTATTAATGTTCGAATTTATTATTTAATCACTTTTATGTACAAAATTAATAGAAAATAAGAGTTTATAATGTCAGATGCAATTGATTAAACAATAGATATTTGACATTTTACATACTCTTATCCATTATATAGTCTAAAACGCCTCCGCCACTGCTACAATATTATATACATACATATAATCTACACACACATCATTCATACATTTTAAGAGTATATATCGCAGCATATATACGAGGATATGTGGTATGCTCGATATTTGAACGACACGACCAGTGATCCAGCAGAATATCAGCGTCGGGTATATTGCTTATCATCATGCTGAGCTGGGTTCCTATTTGTTACAATTATTTTTATTTCTCTTTTTCCTGTATTTTTATTTTAGCTGAATGAAATAAACATTTTCTTTCTTTATTTTTTTGTTAAGCATTATAACAACTAATTTAGGCGTGCCTAATTGAGGCATTTATTATAAATTTAGTCCAATTTTAATAAACTTTTGACACATCCGAAGCCGCATGCAGAAACTAGTTACATATAATATAAGATTCTTAAAATTATAACTTGAACTTTAGTCTTATACCCTTATAGGTGTTATAACTGTGTTTATAACTATAGTTTTATAGGTGATCATACTGAACACTATAATTCAAATCTTCGGTGAGCAAAGTATCAAATTTTTATACCCAAGATAATGACACTTATATAATGATTCACAGTAATAGGTATTATAAAATTTTAGTTGAATTATAAAACACTTAACATTTAGATATTACAAAATGAAATTCCAAAAATAAAAAAGAACCAGCAAGTGCTAAAAAATAAGTGCCTAATAGTGAAGTGCATAAAGACTATGTACAATCAATTACTGACAATCTTATCGAGAATGACGAAAAGAAGGTGAGCTGGCTCAAGATCGATGCAACAGTATTTTCAACACAAGCGGATCATGCGCTGTCGACGCCATCGCCGACACATTTATATGTCTAGCTGATGCTGCGATATAACACTGTCGATGATAGTCTGCTTTGTCGCTGAACTCACGTCGTATCAGGTACGTCACCAGTTATTTAATTTAAATTTTATTTATGGATCCTATTGTAAAGACCCTTCTTTATGCATATTAATCGATCCATTCAGCCATATCTCATTCACAGCCGGCCACGTGATTGATAGTATTGCCTGGCCATAGAAATGGGTTTTCCCGGAAGGCCAATTACTTATTATAAAATATGTAATAAAATATTATTATTAGGCACATGACTGGCTTATTAACTTTGATGACAAAATCACGCGCCGGCGTGTGGTCGGCATCGGAAGTGTTATGCTAGGCACCTCAATTTTGCATCTTTATAGAACAATATGTAGGTTGTTGATCCATTTTACTGAGGTGCCATCGATTATCGGAACGCAGCTTCTACCACCAAGCATCGATCCTTCTAGACTAAAGAAATATATGTTTGCCGTGACTGCATCTTTCTATAATACAATAAATGGTGCTCCTGGCGTTTTAAGATGTTTAGTCGTAGGTTTAAGACTTTATATTAACATGTATACTGTTGTACTTTATTTAAAGTTCTATTTAAGTAGAATGTTTATAATTATGAAGGGCCTTTGATCACTAAACAATTACAGATTACTAACCAGATTTAAATATAATCACTTTACATCTTTAAATTAAATTTTATTAATTGCCAAACTCATGCAATAAGAATTATATTTAGCTATATTAGCTTGTAAGTCCTCAAACAAATGTAAAGCCCTCGAGGTCTTCACACACTATTGCTTTGATATGGCTGCATTTCAAATCTCAATCTTTTATACACTGTGGATTCTATATCGAACCTACGTTTTATTTCATATTACCCACAATTTTGATAATAAAAATGGTTTGAACAGTATTTTAACAGTAAAATTTAAATGAGTCCAAGAAAAGGAACAAAGACATCAGTTCAGGTGAAAAAAAAAACGGTATCCAGGTATATTATGCAATTATATTTATGAGTTGAGTCATATTAACAACAAACCGGTTCAAATCAGCTATATAATTTTTAATTCAAATTGACCATGATGACTAATTTATAGCATAAATCTTTTGCATTTATAAACATAATAATTAAAAAGCAATGAAACATAAATTTACCTAATAAAAAGAAAACACTTCAAATTATATGGTACAAAAAATAGCCAATTTGGAAAATTACTAAGAATGTTGACTGCGTTTCTTAAGCTTATTTTTTGAACATGGAAGGATCTAAAAATCTTGTGACCAGAGAAAACCTGAGTTTTATTTTATTAAAACTTTCCAGGAATTCCATTGGCATAGCATTTCCACTGCAAACGTCACGACTATCAGAGTATATAGCTTCAATATAAATATAATTTAGTATAAACCTATCTATAGATTTATGTACTTAATTATCTACAAAATTACAACCAATTCATNCAATCTTGTGACCAGAGAAAACCTGAGTTTTATTTTATTAAAACTTTCCAGGAATTCCATTGGCATAGCATTTCCACTGCAAACGTCACGACTATCAGAGTATATAGCTTCAATAGAAATATAATTTAGTATAAACCTATCTATAGATTTATGTACTTAATTATCTACAAAATTACAACCAATTCATAATAAAAATATATAATGAATTTCGTACACTACTATTATCAATTACAGTAAAGTTTTGCACTTATTTAATTATCATACAAGCAATAAAATAATCAAATCCTAAAAAATTGTTACAAACATGCCCTGGACTCTTTTATGTTCTTTTTATGTTTAATTTTATTGCTACAAAAGAAATATCAATACTTTTTGGCAGCTAAAAATTTATTACAAGAATGTTCATTGTGACTACATTTCCTTAAGTACTTTACATAAGTAAAATGCAACAATGGCAGTTACGATGACATCGCATAATCGTCTTAAAAGTCTTAAAAAGAGTCGACTCATATTCAAAGCTTTGTCGCATCGTCAAAATAATAGGTAGGCCATTTCACCTCAGGCGCCCATTTCATGAGGAAGATAAAAGCAAGCAAAGCTAAGCGTTTGTGAAGTAAATGTAAAAACGCTGATTTAACACCATTCGCATCTACTTGCTAAACAGGGTATTTTCAAAATTATCATGAATATTTTCTTTTTGTTGACTGGTAAGAAATCGCTTAAAAATATAAATATATTTTGATGAACTTTAAATCAGCGGTTTTGATATTGATTTATATATGCTTACAGACCTGAGCGTAATGCGTTACAACTTCAGTAGAGTTTCTCAACTGGTGGATTTGAAAACAAACATGGAGAAGACCAAAGTTATGGATAATAATGTTGATTATTAATTTATTAACTCTTGTTCCAATTCATCTAATTCTTAGTCATGATGGGACTTGAGTACCCGGAACATGTTGTCTAGATAAATAAACTTCGAGAATGAGAATAGTCGCAGACCACAACTCGGCTAAGTAGCAGTGAGGAAACTACCTGGCGTCATATCGTCAAAAATACCGTAAGATCTTAAAACTAGGTCTTCAGTCTGTGAATATTGGCAGTGATGAACTAAGAATTCTAAACATGGCCCCTAAATAAGAAAGTTCAAGTTTATCCATCGCGCAATGGATAGAGCTATGCTCTAAGTTTGCCTACGAGATAAATTCTCCGACGAGATGATCCACACCGAATCGGAATTCATGTTAAGTAAACTGAGGAGGAGGATATCTGTGGGCTGATATGTTATGTACTTTTAGTAACTAAGAAGGTTGGCCCTTAAAGTTAAGGTTTTAACGTTGCATATTTACTGCGTATAGACTTTTTTAATACCGCGATGGTGGAAGACAGGCTCACGTTCTGCTTGATGGTAAGCGGTTACCGCAGCCTACGGACACTTGCAACATCAGGATTATCATATACGCGTTGCCGACTATTATTTTCTTTCAACTATAACTATAATGTGATCCGATATTATAATAAAATCATCAATTTCAAAACCAATCATTAATATTAAAAAAAGAAAAAAATCCAAAAGCACATAGTTCTGAACATATCCAGAAGTGGACTATAACAAGTTAATTTATTTATTTAACCAGTTCACTACCAAACGTCACATATATGTGACACAGCAATTTCTTACCGCAGCCCGACGTCACATATAAGTGACAGACGTTTTTGGTCAACTTACTAAGGCATGTTTAAACATGTGTATTGGGCAATACTGTGAAGTTCTAAAACGGTAAAATGTTTATATTTGTGTCAGTTTAATAGAATTTTGTTTTTTTTTATTGTTCTAAATACACATACGTTAAATTTATTCCAATTGGTTTCATATAATCATGAAAAAAGTTCAAACTGTTGTGGCGATTTTCTCCGGGAGACCCTGATAGCGAACGGGTTAAAAAGGACAACCAATAGATGATACAAAAAATTTAATACATCAAAATCAGCCTATAGATACATCATATATGTATATACATTTTTTATGCAAATACAGATTATCACAAGATGGAACTGAAATTACTAATCGGAAAGCAACAAAAAGAAAGATAGATGAGCACTGTAAAATAACTTATAGTAGACGATATTCTGTAGAAAACTATTAAAAAAAGTAATAATTATTCATTTTGGAAAAATAATGACGAATTCATAAAATAGGTGTATTTAGATTAATATGTCAGCCATCCAACTTGGTTAGTTTAATATGACTACTTCCAGCGCCGTGAAATTAAAATAACAAAATTTTACTTCGACACTTGTGTCATCAGAGTGTCATTTAGTAAATAATATGGTGAAGACTGTGCACCGGGTCGTAGGAGTTTCCGTCGAGGGACCCTCTGTTCTTCCAATACCAAAATTCTCTATCTTCACCGCTCACCACCGCCTAAGTTTATGATACTTTCATAATGGATACTGGCAGAATTGTACCAAATTGGTCAAACGCCATAAACTAAGAAAGAAAAAGAAAACTGTATGCACTGGATCTATGGTGGTTGCTAATTTTAATGACAAATCGGTGGTGAAATCTTAAATCCCTCAAAAATTGATTGTTTTATTCGCCTCGTTTACTTGTAACTGAGTGAACTTGAGAACTTACGTGTAACTGAGTACGTATATAAATTCTACGTATCTGCAACGTGAAATAAGCGTCCACGTGTATCAATGGAATCAGCGTCACGTGTCTGCGTGTTGTTGTAAAATTATTCATGCATAAACAGTATCACAATTACATAGTTACTCACCACATAGATAAACTTCAGATAACCAAAATTGAACGTCCTTTGAATTATAAGGTGAATTAAAGTGATCAATTAATTTGACTGTCTCAGCTAATTAAACACTAGCTGTACCTACGAGTGTGCTTCGTGGAATATATTTTTGTATTATTCCACAGAATCCGTACATCTTTCTATTTTTCTAGTGAAGTGTGGAAGAAGAAACATTATATTTGTTTTTTATAATAATAAGAACTGACTGCACGGATAGCGCAATGGTTTAAGTGGTCGCTTCTCCACTGCGCTGTCGAGTGTTGTGGGTTCGATCCCCACATGGGACAATAAATTTGTGTAATCCACAAATTGTTGCTCTGAGTCTGGGTGTTCTGTGTTTCCGTTATTTGAATGTTTGGGAAGCCCCCGCGACACAGGAATATAAATATAATCCTAATGCGGGAGGTGTCTAAAAAAATATTCTAACATTAAAAAAACTTTTTTAACAAAAAAAAAANATTTTCGGGGATAGATAATAAGTTAATTAAAATAAATTCACATCTTTCTATTTTTCTAGTGAAGTGTGGAAGAAGAAACATTATATTTGTTTTTTATAATAATAAGAACT
>WUAW01006508.1:16068-30024 GCA_017165845.1 Thaumetopoea pityocampa | reverse complement strand
ACAAACGCACAGACAAAATTTCTAAAAACTATATTTTTGGCTTCGGTAACATAAATACAACCCATATGCATAATTATTATGAAAAAATATTCATTGTACAGACACGGCTCGTTTACGATTTTATTATATGTATAGATAATATATTTGTTGGTTTGTTATTCTTTTAAGATTTAGAGATACCACACAGAACTCTAGGCACCCCGGGCTATTTTACTCAAATTGCACCCGTAATCCATTATGAGACGATATTGTGCTGTAAGACTCACCCTTGGTGTGACCTCGACGATGACACCGTCGGGTAAGGTGAGAATCGATTTGAGTACAGTGGGATTCGGTGCGATATGCCACTAGAAGGTGGGATTTTTCACTGTGTTCAGGTGGCCAAATACTATACAATGCGGGATGTGTATGTAATATAACTTCTTCCACATTGAAAAGAATAAGACTAGCCATCATGAACACGCGCGAACCCCCTAGTCTACTTTCAAAAAAATGCATTCAGAAATCGGACTAGCATTATTTCTCGCGTATTAGTTCGCAGAACTTTTTCTATTCAAAGTCACAACTATACTACAGGGTGTTGATAAGTTTAGTAAAACTATTATCGATTAGTACTCTTATACTTATCAGTCGATTGCTACGTTAGTTTACCTCGATAAGAATATCATGGAGTCGCTCAGAAGCACTACCGACTGGTATCCTTGTCCGATGTCATGAGACTTGTCATTCTCTCGCGATTTCTAAAGGCAGCGTTGCACCCGACATTGTTGGAGTACCTACGTCTACTACTTTCCGGCATCGACCAGTTGGATGTACGACGTTTCAGGATACAAAGCTGACTTTAGTCGTTAACGTCTTTAGCCGTGCGTATGCGCAGCCTTTGCCCACGTATTGAAGGTTTAGAGCGAAACGACTGCGCTTTATTTAATTGTAATGCCCTAAAAATATACTCAATTACTTTTCAGAGATCTCATTAAGGATCAAAAAGATATTTGTCTATTTTTAATATAGAAAAATTGTACCAATTCCTGTCCAATTATTGTCTTGTGTGAAAGTAACGTCAAATACAGGTGATTGTTCGAGAGGTGATTCTAGAACTATGCATATTGGAATATTTTAATCCCTAGAGTCGGTACAGGGATCGAATATGCGCCATTTCGTAAGAAATTTAGTTTGAATACTTTTCTGAAAAAAAAAACCCATGACATGTTTTCATAACAAATTGATTTTTTTAACACCTGAGAATAAGATATTGGCTTCTTCTGATAGCGAACTAAATAGGGCTTGAGGTGGCTTGTGATACCTTGCGTTATGCAAATTACTTTCTATATGTACTTAGGATTGACGAGTTAGCTTGGTGTAGCGTATATTGAAGATCCAGATTTCGAACTTGGGCCAAGCACACTAAATCAGCGTGGCTTTTCAGTTTTGACACCGGTTGCGACAGACGAAGTTCCTGAAACGGTCTAACAATCATCCCCAGGATCCTGTCTTAGGTTAGGATAATGAACGCCAAGGGATTAATTATCGCTGTGGCGTCATCATAATAATAGCGTCACTCCATCTCTTCTCGTGGATGCTGTGAAAACCAGCTGAGGGATGTACCGGGACAGTACGTAGCAGCGTCACCCCGATAAATCAATCAAAATTTATTGCGATCTCCATTGTGCCTGCCGAGCGGGGATATTGTGACAAATGCCTCCTTTTAAGGCGGAGGCTTATGTCCAGCAGTGGACTGATGATGATCCAAGTTCGGGGGCTGATTAATGATGACGATGATAAAGGGAATAATATGTTTATATGATACAATCGAATCCAACATACTCCAGTTAAATGTGTTCAGTGAAATCAAAACAACAAACAGGTTATTACAACATTTTTATTATATGAGTTATTACGTTAATTAAATCAAATTTAAAATATCTTAAAATTTAAATAAATATGATAGCTTACATACATTCGATACTTGAACAAATACACTACGGTCGTGTAAATGAAAAATCTCTTAAAAATATTTTCTAAATAAACTGAAATGCAACAGATTGTTACACAACGGACGATCGAAACGCTGCAAGAAGTGGTTTGTGATGATTATATCAACGACACGCCCGATTTGAAAGAAAACCTATTCGGTATAAGTAGCTAAAATCTAATTTTTCACTAGATCCAAAAAACCATCAGAATATAAAAAAATTACAACTTTTTAACCAGATAAATACATATATAGATACTTAGGATAAAAAGTATTCATATCGACGCCCAAATAAAATGGTGATCCAAAATCTCCAACAGAAAAAAATCCTTGTTTACCATAATATTGAATCAACCGTCTGAAAAAAAAAATTAAAATAACTATGAAATGAATAATGATAAAAATCACCAAAAATAAAAAAAAATAGAAAAAGTGTAATCGAGTGTGAAGTTTCCAAATCACAGACTAAGATGTTTTCAAATATCCAATATTTTACCTGTCTTTACCATTATATTCGATGAACGAATAAATGAACGAATGAATGTTTTATTTGCTAAAATATAGGTTATACATAGAGTCTTACATTAAATTCAGATTCACTATATTTGATAAATTCGTAGTGCAAATATTTCAAAACTAATTGTAAAGATATGCTTGTGACTAAAATTAATATATTTAATGGCGATTTCGATATATTTTTACTGGTTAAACAGATGCAATTTTTTTTCTGATTTTGCGACGAGGTTTTTGGCTTTAGAGAAAAGTTTTATTTTAGCCACGCACAGCAAAGACGTTTTGTTCCGTCGATACGGGAGTCGTGCGCGTGCGCGTTTAGACGGGCCGGCGGAAGTTCTTCCCGGCGTACTTGGCCGCTGCGCCGAGCTCCTCCTCGATGCGCAGGATCTGGTTGTACTTGGCGAGGCGCTCGGAGCGGCACGGCGCGCCCGTCTTGATCTGACCGGTCGACAGGCCCACGACCAGGTCGGCGATAAACGTGTCTTCGGTCTCACCAGACCTGGTGGCGTTATGATAAATTTTAAGTAATATTGCTGTGCGGAGTCGATATAATAACACGGTCACTCCATCTCTTACCGTGGGTGCGGGAGAACCATCTAAGGGATTAGCAGGACAATGGGTAACGGCGCTATCGTGTTATTAAATCAGAATCTACTGCCATCTCTAAGACGCTCCACAATCGTGGAGATTATAGTGAATCCCACATTTTGACGGCCCATGTCCAACAGTGGACTTCTGTGGGTTGATGATGATGAATATTCTAGATACAGACACACACATTGATCTAGTATCAAACTAGGATTCGCTGTGTCTTATATTATCTGTATGTATATATAACACTAATACACCTGCAAATAAATACATCCCTGACTCGGTTACAAACATTTGTGCTCATCACACAAAGTTTGCCTCTACCGGGATTCGAACCCGAGACTCAATGGCATAATATACTCAATAACATAAGCAAGGTCCTCTTTTCGTATGCGTCCTAAGGCTTTTTATATAAATCTATGATTGTTTTAAGATTTACCATGTAGTGGGAAATCGACATTCGCGCGGGTGGAGCCGCGAGAAAAAGTTATATGATACACGATCATCGTGCGAGTGAATTTTTGATGTGTGCGCCGGCCATGCGACGTTGCCAATCCATCGTAATTCTGGCTGATTGCGACGTTGCCGCTCTCACCAGCAGTTTGCAAGACAGACACCGTTACCGTTTTACGAGGCACAAGTCAACGGTCAGTACTCCATCGAATTTTTTATTTACTGAATTGTTTAATAATTGAATTATATATATGTAGTTTCTCAGTAGATATGTATGTACCACGTATTAGAAAACTATAGCAAAATATATAAAAATACTTTATACATTGTCGTGTGATGCAGTTATTTTTGTTGGAAGCTAACTTTAAGAAGTTATTATGCAATTTTTCGTATCGAAAAAATTTTTCAAAGATGCGTTTTGAATACAACGGTTTAGTCATATGTTCAAGATTAACATATATTTTTTCTGTTGCCACAAACTAAATTGATTTGGTTAAAAATCTGTTTCGGAGGAGCTTATTTAGCTTTTGTCAGCGTCTTAAGTAATTTTTTTGCATCACAAAATGAATCTGTATATATAAAAATAAATTGCCGTGCGTTAGCCTCGCAAAAACTCGAAAACGGCTGGACCGATTTGATCTTTTTTTTGTTTTGTTCGCCTCAACAGAGGTGTTTTATGAACAAATAACATTAGGAAAACCCAAAGAAATAGCCAAAAAATCGAAGAAATAGAAATTGTTTGAGGTAGTACGAAGTTCACCGGATCAGCTAGTTATACTATTATAAAATTGTTAAATGTAAAATTTTCAAAAATCAAAGATATTTAATAATAAACTACTCAGATCGACTAATTAACGGCTTCTGAAACCGAATCCGTTGAGGTTTATTTGTTTGTTCGGGCTTGACGCAAAAACCAGCGGGTAGATTTTGATTAAACTATAACAGTCTTAAAGGTACTATTTCGACTTAATTAATGCGGCATATTTCATCAAAATAGGTCCAGTGGAATTGAAGATACAGTTTGATCCCTGTTTCAGTAGCCGCCGCTTAGGTGCGAGAGGTCAAGTAAAAGTGGTTCATAGACTTTTTATATCAATTTATGATTGTNGAATCCGTTGAGGTTTATTTGTTTGTTCGGGCTTGACGCAAAAACCAGCGGGTAGATTTTGATTAAACTATGACAGTCTTAAAGGTACTATTTCGACTTAATTAATGCGGCATATTTCATCAAAATAGGTCCAGTGGAATTGAAGATACAGTTTGATCCCTGTTTCAGTAGCCGCCGCTTAAGTGCGAGAGGTCAAGTAAAAGTGGTTCATAGACTTTTTATATCAATTTATGATTGCGTCGGGATTTCCCATGTTGCGGAAAAGCGACATTCACGCGGGTGGAGCCGCAGGTAAAAGCTAGTATTATATATAGCTAATAATTTACGCATCGTATAAACTGCTACCAACTACCAAAAATTATGACGTAAATTTCAGGGGGCATAATTTGATCAGTGGACTGATAACGGTTGAGTGGACACGGACCTGTGCGAGACCATGGTGCCCCAGCCGTTGCTCTTGGCCAGCGAGTGCGCGGCGATCGACTCGGTCACGCTGCCGATCTGGTTCACTTTCAACAGCAAGCAGTTGCACGCTTTCTTCTCCACAGCCATCGCGATGCGCTTCGGGTTGGTTACCTGCAAACATAATGAAACTATACTATTATAAAATTGTTAAATGTCAAATTTTCAAAAATCAAAGATATTTAAAAATAAACCACTCAGATCGACTAATTAAGGGCTTCTGAAACCGAATCCGTCGATTTGTTTGTTTGTTTGTTTGTTCGGGCTTTACGCGAAAACCAGCGGGTAGATATTGGTTATACTATTACAGTCTTAAAGGTACTATTCCGGCGGCATGTTTCATCAAAATCGGTCCAGTAGAACTGAACATACAGCGTGATCTCCGTTTCAGTAGCCGCCACTTAGGTACGAGAGCTCATGTAAAAGTGGTTCATTGGCTTTTTATATCAATAATTGTTTCGTGATTTCCCATGTAGCGGAAAACAGTCATTCACGCAGACGAAGTCGCGGGTAAAAGCTGAGATAATGAGAAATCCCGAAACAATCATAGATTTGTATCCTTTTAGAGCCACCTTTTCTTGAGCTCTTTACCTTATGTTAGAATTATGATGCGGATAATTAACTGTCACAGATTATTTTCTAAATTCTAGAAGGTCAGTGATTAAATCTTCGATTTGCTGTCAGCATAATGTTGTGCCTGTCTAAAGATATGATTACTAACCGTAAGGTCATCTCCGACAATCTGGATGGGTGTGCGGGAAGTAAGGTTGGCCCACGCCGCCCAGTCATCTTGATCGAAGGGGTCTTCAATGGACACCATGGGGAAGTCCTTGATAAAGTCAAGGTACACATCGGCGAGCTTCTCCGAGGAGAGGTAGTCGGCTGAGTTAGACTTGGGGTTCTTGAAGTCGAGATCATAGGCGCCATCTTTGAAGAATTCCGACGCAGCAACATCCATGCCGATTTCGATCTGTAAAGTATAAATTGTTTATTGTTTGAAAAAATGCAAAAATATTTCATCAACTCATGCATACATTTTAACATTTTTTTCTGATTGTCTAAACTAAAGCACTGATAACCAAAGTGGTCTATATCGACCCCCAGGGGTCGACGATGACCAAGGGGTCCACGTCAACTGTCAAAAACACATGAAGTTAACAAAATTTACAAAAATATATATATTAAATCGCTTTGGGGGTTCATCCAAAAGTGAAAATCATTACAAGTGGTCTACAAGACAAAAAGTTTGAGGACCTCTGATCCAAAAGACTTTATTTATCAGTTTATATCAACATTAGCAATGTAAAATATAATGTTTTGTAATGTCAGCATTACAAAACATTATATTTTACATAGGCTCGGTTCATCTCTCCACGGGCGGTGCAAGAACAGGTTAAGATAACTCGTATTGGGTGCAATATTATTAAGATTTAATGAATATCTATTGCAATTTCAGACACAATAACTTATGCTATGGCAAAAGACATGTCAAAAGCGACATTTAAATTATGTCAAATAAATAAATCTATGGCAAAAGGCAGCAAACTCTCAATTACTCAATATTCTTTCACTATATAGTAGACAGACAGATAGATAATACTTTATTGACACATCAGGAAATAATATACATAAAGAGTAAAAACACGCGATGGTGATAGAGGGAGTGAAACGGCGCGATACAATACAGTACCTCATAATCACAAGTAGATGTCGCTACTCCCAAATGTGCACATAATCCCACACAAAGCATAATGGTAGTGAACAAATTTACACACCACAAATTTAATGAATATACACAGGTAACATTTATCTTTTGGAGAGATGCAGGGCCTGTCAATAGACAAAATATTTGGTCAAGGAATACCTTGACCAAATATTTTTTCTAATGTTACTTATACTTGCTTCAACCTCAAGTAAAAAATGTATCTCACCTTGCCAGTGTAGCCAGCCTGCTGAATGGCATCTTGGATCAGGTAGAGCGCGTCCTTGTTGTTCTGAATGTTAGGGGCGAAGCCGCCCTCGTCACCAACAGCAGTGGAGTCTAGACCGAATTTCTCCTTAATAATCTTCTTCAGGTGATGGTACACCTCGGAGCCCATACGCATAGCCTCACTGAACGAGGTCGCTCCTGGAGAAATAAAAGATTATTAATGTGACAACAAGATAGTCTCAGCTGTACAAATTAAATAATGTGTACAAATTATAGTGCGTTATTTTAACTATAGATCACACGAACTCATTGCGCGCCTCTTAGATACCTAAGGCGAACGGTCAGATGGGCGAGACATTGATTAACAAGACGTAGTGGTGCTAATTCTGCTGTAACAGAACTAAATTTAGTCTCTCCTATCTTTTTCTAATGTCAAACGCCAAAACGAGATAGCAAACATTTAAGCTAGTACCAACCCACATTTCTGTTAAACGGTAAAAAAATGTTGCGTTTTTGGGTATCTTTAGTCCGTATGTTCCGCCATCGCGTTTAAATCTTTTAATTTTGACGTGTGTAAACAAAATTGACAGCACCTAAATTGTAGTTATCTCGTTTTGGCGTTTGACATTAGAAAAAGATAGGGAGAGTCTAAATTTAGTTAAGTCCTGTTATCGCAGAATTACCCACCAGTATGATGAATACAGTATTTGTCTAAAACGATAGTTCCCAAAGTGGTCCAGGTGGACCCCCAGGGGTCCACGGGAGACTCGACGGGGGTCTACGTTGGCGTACGCAAATTTCCATAGTTCCATAGTTCCAAAATTCCATCTAATCTTCACATTTTTTGTCGAGTTTTGGGAATATGGTAGAAATGTAGATCATGAGGTCCACCGGAACCAGCTAAATTTTGAAAGTGGTCTATGAGAAAAAAAAAGTCTGGGAACCTCTGGTCTACTTAAATATATATTTAACCTAGCCAAAAAGTATACTTTCAACATTTTTATTTACCCGTTGGCAAAATCATGAACTCTTGCATGGCCAATTTGTTGCCTGCATGAGAGCCTCCATTGATAACGTTAAATGCAGGAACCGGTAGAATGATTTCAGTGTTGCCAGCCAAATCTGCCAAGTGCTTGTACAATGGCACACCCTTCTTTGCAGCACCAGCTTTAGCGACAGCTAGAGACACTCCGAGGATCGCGTTGGCACCAAGCTTGGACTTGTTCTCAGTCCCATCAAGATCCAACATGAGCTGGTCAATCTAATTTAAAATATAGTTAAATTAAAATTTGCAGTATTAATTTTGTCATTTCTATGTAACAGTGTGTTTCTTTATTATTTATCGTAGAAATCACAAAAATATGGTTATTAAAAATAAATGTACAAAGGCGAGCTTAACCCACAGTTGAGTTCTCTACCGGCGAATCTTTGATATTTAAGGATGCGGCAGTCCCTGTAAGGGTGTAAAATGCAACAGACAGTTCATACACTACATAAAATAAATAACTAAAATACTATACCTAACAAATGTGTACACATTGAAATCCAATAAATAACGTACATACTACATACTTTGAAAAAAAAAAAAATTAAATATAATCATTATAGTATTATGTGAAAAAGAAAAATGAATCACTTCTTCTGATAAATTCCAAAAATGTAATTACGTCATTGTTCTATTGGTTGAGCGATATATTAAGTTTGTTTCGATGACATATGATAATTTTGAGAAACAAAGTATTTTAAATGTTTCTGACCACACCTCAGAGATATAGTCATGATGTTATGTTAGTTATTATAACATTTGTCACCTCCTTCTGCTGAGTAACTTCTATGTTCTTTTTCAAGAGCTCAGGAGCTATAATCTCATTGATGTTTTTGATAGCAGTGAGCACACCCTTGCCATGGTACTGGCTCTTGATATTGTCTCTAAGCTCGAGCGCTTCATGGACACCAGTAGAGGCACCGGACGGCACAGCAGCACGGAAGAGACCCAGCTCTGTCACCTAATTAATAATATTAATTAATAAATATTATTTTAAACATTCACAACATAGAAATGTACATACAATTATCTAGTATAAATGTATTGAGAAAATAGTATCTCACCAGAAAATTTAGAGTCGGGGGGGTCTCTTTGAGATTCATACCATATTTATACTTAGACTGGCCATAAATACTGTTACAATAAAAAAAAACAATAATATTACAATTACATTTGAATTTGGAACCTGTCATTCTTATATGAATACTCATTGTGTTTTCTCATATTCGCATCAATGTGTTATTGTATGTATTACGTATGTGTTCTTGTGATACTAAAATGGAATGGGTTGATAAAGAAAATCGAATTGATGTGATCGCATTACTCAAAGTAGCTATGGAGTCCAATGCAATTCTTGAAAATTTTCATCCTCTTAGTATTTAGTTGAATGTGTACCAGGCTATTGATCGGTACAATGGAAGCTCCTGTCTGTGACAGAAAAAGATCTGGTCATCCAATACCATATATAATACTACGGTATTAGTACTAAAAAGGCGATCAAAGCAGTGAAGGAAAGAATTTGAAGAAAACCTGTCCAACAGCAAAAGATATCTTGGGAAATGAAATATAGCACCTAGAACCATGTCCAATATTTTAAAAGATGGCATAGGTGTTGCAGCTTATAAGAGATGAACTGGTCATTATTTAAGGGACAATTTTAAAATGAATAGGGTGGTAAAATCAAAACAACTGCTTAACGCTACACAAAGGGAGGTCACTGTACGAACTGTGTGTATATGTGTAGCAGGCAGTGGATGAAAGGCTTGTTAGACCTTCTGTATAAAGTGAAACACGTAGGGAAATAATTAAAATATAATAAGATCACTTATGACAGTTTATACGAAAAAAAAACATAGTCATTGGTTACACGTTATTTCTAAACACGTTTTTTTGAATATACACTGACATCATCTAGATAACTTTCGTCTCTGTAGCTGCCAATTAGTATTATATACTAAAAAGTAAGGTAATACTAATGTATTACCTTAGTAAAAATTGTCTCATCAGGCATTAACATTTTTCTGTGACTATTAATATTGTCACAGAAAAATGTTAATGCCTGATGAGACAATTTTTACTATTGAGCAACATTTTAACAAGCAGAATGACTGAGTTTATGCTCAAAGCTCTATAAAAGCTTCTCAATTAGCATAGTACGGTGTGGGCATTATCTGATTTAATGATGTTTTGGCGGGGTGTTAGCTATCAAGGAGTGAATGAGCCATATTTTTGTGAAAAAGGTGTCAAGACATTGACACTGGTATATCGATATATGATTCTTAAAGTAGTTAAGCCTCTTAACAACACCATGTTCCATAAGCAAGAATGGTCCTTTCAGCAATACTCAGCACTGGATCATAAAGCTCAATCCTCACAAGCATTGTTGGAAATGAATATTTCTGACTTTATCAGAGCTGAAGACTGGCCATCATCTAGTCCTGATCTTAATCATCTGGATTACGATTTATGGTCAGTTTTAGAGAGTGTGGAATGCTCTAAACGCCATGATAATTTGGAGTCCCTAAAACATTCCATAAGATTGGCAGTGAAGAATTGTTTCATGGAGAAATTGCATGTTTCAATTGTTATGATAGCTGGTCTCAACATTAAAAGGATTGTATTAAGGCCAATGGAGATAATTTTGAATGAGATTCATATTTTTTAATTCTATTAATGTATAAGCTAACACACCCTACAGCAATAAATGTTTTATGCAATAGGAAAAAAAAAATATCTTTTCCTTGTAACAATATTTATGGCAGGACTAAGTATATTAAACCATAATGTATATATAAGCATTCATATTTTAATAGCATTATATTGATGGAAGAAGTTTGTTTGTTACTCTGTTCTTGAGTGTTCATGGATTAACAGAGTGATAGATCAAAACAATTTATATATGAATATAATTGAAAAAAGGATGGAGCTCATTAAGCTGACTGTTAGAAGGATTTGTGTGGACTCATAGGGATAATGTCAGATAGAAATTGGTTATCTTAGCCACCCTATAGATACATCAAATGGTGGAACAAAAACATTTTGTGTTTTAAGAAAGACAATATTATGTATATAATGAACTATAATGAATTACAGAGAAGACACATGAAAATTTAAATTTAGTATAGTATTTTCTTTTTAGCCAATATAGTGTTGTGCTAGAGGAGAGGTCCCCAAACTTTTTTGGTCTTATAGACTACTTGTAATGTTTTTCATTTTTGGGTAAATCCCCAAAGCATAGCTAATATGAAACTTTTGTAAATTTATTATGTTCAAATGTGTTATTGAGTTGGCGTGAACCCCTTGCACATCACCATTGACATCTGGGGGTCGATATAGACCACTTTGGGTATCAATATAACCTCTGTGAAGTTGTAACCTCTTTCATCAAACAAAGTCAGAACAGTGCTAGACTGAAAGATAACAAAGTTGGAGAACAAGATTGGCCCCTCTTTCCCCAAAGTAGTTCCTGCAGGATACTATGTAGTTCACAGGAGAAGAACTAATACTTATTTAGGTTAATAATTACTAATACTTATTTTGGTTATTATACTTACCAGATCAACTTCAACTGTAGGGTTACCACGAGAGTCAAAGATCTGACGGGCCTTTATAGACTTGATCGGCATTTTGGATAGAAAGATTGGGACGTTTCTACAGGAAATAAAAAACAAACTTGAAAATTAACCATTAACCAATAACAACATACTTATCTGTCTACTGCAGTAGCTACATAAAGTAAGGTCAAGTAAAGGTTATTCTTATTAAAGTTACCAACGCTTCTTTTTATCTAAATAACTAAATCTTAATTATATACAGAATCACAACTTTATTACATAAACCTTCCCACAGGAAAAAACAAAAGCCGTATTAATAACCTTCTGGGTAAAATTTTTCTTGGAAGTATATGATATATAATCTTACACGATATTAATATATACTGGTTAAGCATACATACCTGAAATTCTTAATATTTTACAATTTCAAATTAAGATTACACAAATTCGCCGGAAGGTAGATAAGTATTTTATTAGGAATGCCTATAACCTTCACAAGGTGAAACTAGAGAGAGACTGATATTATGTTTAGCAGTTTTAATAATCTAACTGTACTAAAAACCGGTGATCTTCAGTTTTGTAGACTTCATCTCTAGTGAATTTATTTGTAAGTTGTCTGCTTGTTAATCTGACAACTGACATAATTTCGACGTTTATCTATTTTTTTCGTAATTTGTGGTTATTTCACAGATTAATTAGTACAAAAGTAGGTTATTTTGTACATAAAAATAAGTTTATAGGTAATTTTGTGCACTTTAATTTTATGTTTCGTTCGTCTGCGTTTGTATTAACTTTTTTTTTAATTCGAAGGAAAAACAAATTTCTGTGGCATAATAATAGTTTGTGTTTGTACCTACAGCACAAAATACTAATAAAATGAGCGATTCTGAATCGAAATCAATTGAGAAGAAACCTATCGTCATTAAAAATGCAACTGATTTACAAAGGTTAAAATTAGAAAAACTTATGAAAAATCCTGTAAGTCTAAACTCCATCTTCCTTTCTTCTTGTTTTGTGTTTTATATTTTATAAAACGGGATTATAACGCTTCATTTAATTATTAGGAAAAGCCAGTAATAATACCTGATCCACCGAAGTTGAAGAATTTAACTTCCCCTCCTGACTTTGTTCGCAATGTGATGGGATCAAGTGCTGGAGCTGGTTCGGGTGAATTTCATGTCTATCGTCATTTAAGACGAAAAGAATACGCAAGACAGAAGTTTATACAGGAGAAAAGTGAAAAGGTAACTATTATGAAAACTAAGTTTTGTTTTTTTCTTAAGTTTTTATGTATGAATGTATGTTAGTACGTATATAAAAACGGGGGTAATTCTCACAGTAGTGACATTCAGGCTTAATATTATTTGATAGAGGACCCACAAGTATAGTAAATTTTAAAATTTCCATTTGGTGCGATCAACACATGTATTTATTTAGTGGCACTTGCCAGCCGCTGCCACAGTACACTCGCTTCGCTCACTCAGTTCATACATTTTCTATATCAATCTAACATGCTTCTCCTTGCTTTGCTGGTCTTTGAACCTATTTTTGGCCTTTTATTGTATTATTTTGTCCTTAACTAAAACTTTTACACTCACCACTACAGTAAAATTATAAGTTAAACATGTGTTAAACCTGGCGTTAAACATGGCAGATTCCATTATGATGCAATTTTGAGAATTTTAAATATTTTTATCTTAAAAGTGGTTGAATTGCCCAAATGGGACTTTCAAAACTTACTATAGACAGGGTCCTCCTTTATCAATTAAATTTTTTCAAGTCAATGAACCCATAACGATCTGTTGTAAACAACTACCAAAAGAGGTATTGTATGAGTCTATACAATATCTTCTTGCAGAATTCTATTTATATCCTGTTTGAAATTTTTTTTACCTATATGAAATATGTCTACAGAGTGGATTTTATGTGTTATGTTCTTTGAAGTCTCAGTATTGAATGATGTGTATAATTCATTGATGTATGCGAAATGTCAAACAATCTTGTATGTCTTGTTATTGATACAAAAAATCATACAATTTTTATCATAAGATCTAAACCATCAACATGTCCCCTGCACAAAAATAATAGTAATAATATACAATACTGTAAAAAATTTAGATGCTTCTTAAATGTATGTATTAAATACATCTCTTCAATTTATATAAAATTTATATAAAAAAAAAATTATTTAATGTGGCTTCCAAAGAGCGGGCTCACTTTTGAACATTATTTGATTCTGATTTTGATTAAGACTGATTTGATTTTATTTCAATATATGTTTAGTACTTTTATGATATCAGAATCAAATTGAAATCGAATCTAAAA
>WUAW01006501.1:24475-52646 GCA_017165845.1 Thaumetopoea pityocampa | reverse complement strand
TCGTAGTATGTGGCAAAGTGTGGTCTCTGCCTACCCTTATGGGATGCCGGCGTGAGTGTATGTATGTATGTATGTTCACAGTTTAAATTTTGTTTTAAGCCCTTCTTCTCTGTCTATTAAGTAATTATTTTTAGACCATTTTTTTCTTTCTTAATAAATCTTTATTTTTGTACTGTTGAATCTTATTTAGTTCTATTTTTTAAACAAACCTAAAATTATGCTTCTATTCATATAACATTGTTTACATCAAATATCTAAACATTTTAAGTTATCTTCGAAAAATAGTTTGAGTCTTAGACAATGTTGACTAGTGTATTCGCTGATTTTGTTTTTCTGAAATACAGTGGGAGATGACCGCTCAGTTTTGTTGGTTAAAGTTAGAAGAACTATGCAATCGGTTCATTTACGATGAAAAGTAATGTACGTTACTAAGCTGTTTTTTTATAAGACAGGTATTTCTCCAACGGTGTGTTGTACAGGTAATTCACATGTAATTATGTTATTTCTATCCCATTACAATAAATGATAATTTTATCGCTAGGCTAACGAAAATAGTTTCAATAATAACGTTCGAGTATCGACACATTTCGATTGGAAATGGGATTGATATAGAATTATACAGGCTTTAGAAGCCGATATTAGGCATCTAGGGTAATGTCCGCAGTGCATCTACCACTACTAGGTAACAATCGTTTTGGAAAATTTACGACGTTCCAATTTATTGTGGACTAATTAGCTTCTATAATAGTAACTATTATAGGACGATCTAAATTGACAATTCTATAACATATTATTAACATCATATCAGCTCAGAGACGTTCACTACTGGACATAGATCTCCCGTTACGATTGCATCCACCGATCGTTCGTGACCTTATTAAACGTGATCGTTCGTGACCCTAGGTCATCATCGTTCATCGATCCAACTAATCGGGGGTCGACCCACATAACGTTTTCATTTTCAAGGTCGCCACTCCAACACTAGGACCCCAATGTCTATCAGTTCTGCGATCTAATGCCCCACCCATTGCCACTTCAGCCTTCCAATCCTGGAAGCTAACTCGGTGAATCTGCTTCTACGATTTCCTCGATGTGGATTTTATCCCGCAGGAATGTTCCAAGAATAACTCTCTCCGTTGCTTGCTGGTTGACCTTGATCTTTGTTACACTATAACTCCTTAAAATGTATTTAATACAATTTCGAAAATATTTAAATATTTAAACTGTACAAATGTCACTGTATTGCTTAATTAATTTTATCTTAGAAATATTTAAACATTTATTTAGCATCACTGGCTTCCACGGAACATGGTATAATTTTATGTAGGTATTCTTATTTTACAGTCAAAAGGGTTACTCAAGTACATCATGAGTGCATAATGCGCGGACTCGTTGACATAAATTCTCAATAGTGTATAAGTTACTACTTAGTTAGCATTATTCTACATACTTGTTCTCACATTCGTCTACTTAGCACCACCTCATTCACACTAATATTAAATGCGAAAGTGCTTTTATCCGTATATATGTTTGTTTGTTAGTATCTCATGACTCAAAAACTGAACAGATTATTTTACAATTTGGTAGATATACATACATATATCAATAGTCCAATTATTGGTCTAGTGTAAATTATTATTAATTATTGGTGGTCTATTGTCGCTAGACGGGATTCGCATTCAATAGATCGTAGGTTCGATCCTGGTTCCGTACCACTGGGTTATACCGTACCAGTACTCAACGGAGAAGGAAAACTGAGAAAAAACCTACATGACTCGCATGGGTGTGTGAAGTTGATCAGCCCGCACTAGGCCAGGGACATAGACTACAGCCTACTCCCGCTCCTGATTAGGGAAGATTCATGCTCCGTAGCGGAGACGAATATGGCCTGAAGATGATAATACACAATCTATGAATGATCATTATGGTAATTACCGTCATAAAGTTATTACGGCTGGTCCGCCGGTTTCAGTTATTTAGTAGTGAAATTTAGAAGAAATAGGTTATAACTATCTTTAGTCGAAATAAACGTAAGTTCAAGTTCGCAAAACTCTCGTACCGATTTAAAGTCTGATTTCGTATATTTATAAAAAATTAAACCGTGTTTTATAAAGAACTAATAAATGTTGGATATACGAGTATACATACATACATACAACAGGGTGACTCGAAGATAACCCGCAGGGAACGCATTTCCACCACATTCACGCGACTTTCTTTCTTCTTTTGCAATACCCACGATTCACTGTCGTACATAAGTGTAGGTACCAATACATCATTCTGAATAGCAAGACGAGCCTTTTGTGAGACTGACTGACTGCTCACCACAGAGTGCAGGGCACCATTCACTTTATTACCCGCAGTCACCCTCCATTCAATATCACTATCACACCTCCCATTTCTTGAGATCATAGTTCCCAGGTACACAAACTCATTTACTTGATCCACTCTAGCATTATTTACAGCAATGTTACATGTTGTAACATTTTCTTTCGATCAGCAGTACTTTCGTTTTATTTATATTAATTTTCATTCCTTTCTTTTTGTATGCCTCGTTCACTACATTTAACATATTTTGTAACTCCCGTGACGCCGGTGCAACTAATAATTAATCATCAGCATATAAGACACATTTGACATGTAAATCATCCCTATAAAGGTTGAAAAGCCACGGAGACGCAACACATCCTTGTCTCACACCCTTTGAGATGTTAAACCAGTCCGTGTACGCCCCATTAACTCTGACACAGGCCTTTGAATTCTCGCAAAAAGATTTCAATGCCTGCTCTAGGCGACCATCAATTCCATTAAATAATAAAAAAAATGTTATATATAAAAATCTAGTATTGCGGTGTTTGTGGTTGAACTCCTCCGAAACGGCTCGACTGATTAATATGAAATTTTTATGTATATTTGGTAAGTATGAGAATAGGTCGTAAAGTATATTTCATACCGCTACGTGATCAGGGTGTCCCTATACAGAACATCTATATGGCAGAACAACGTTTGCCGGGTCAGCATATGCGCGCGCGTGTGTGTGTGTGTGTGTGTGTGTGTGTGTGTGTGTGTATGCACGTGTGTGTGCGTGTGTGTGCCTACGTGCGTGCGTGGGTGCGTACGTGCGTGCGTGCGTGCGTGCGTGCATGCGTGCGTGCGTGTGTGTGTATGTATATATAGCATCTACACATGTATTGAAAATTTCTTAGTTTCCAACTGTAACTGTTGTAATTATAATTTCAATATGTTTATTCATTATGTATCGCGATGAGTAACAAGTCAGACCTGCTGTAGTCATATCGTCCTTGACTTTTGATGCATTCACACAAGTCGCCGACGGAACTGATCAGATATCGTCACTATCTAAGATAGGTATTGAATGTATATTTTATACGAGTATAAAAATCGAGTTTTTGGCCGTAAAATACAACCTTCAAATTTGACGTTTTTGACTCGAAAGATATTTATTTTTTAAATATTTAGACTCTTCACTACTAGATCGATATGCAGCTTCTTTGAAGTTACTCATAGAGAACCTAGCACAAAAAGATATTTTGGTCATGGATAGCACAAAAGATCCCATAGGTCGACATGCGTACAGGCAACCGTGCCTTGACCACAAAGATCATAATTGTAAGATAAATAATTTTATTATTATTTCAAATCATAAACTTTAATATAAATATACAAAACATTTTCCTACCTGGTTTTTTTTTACATATATAAGAGGGGCAATTGCAAGCGGGTCACCTGATGGTAAGTGATTACCGCTGCCTTTACACCTGCAACACTAGAGGGATCAGTGCGTTGCCGGCCTTTAAAAGTATAAGCTCGTTCCTCGAAGGTGCCCAAGTCGTATCTGCTTGGAATAATCGCAGCTGGGAGCTCATTCCACAGGTAGTACGCAAAAAGAAATTGCGCGACCAACATACAGTAGTAGATTGCCAACTATCTATGTGATGACAGTGAAATTTTAAATTTTGGCGATATGTGTGGTGATTGATGGATTTGCTGAATTAGTCCAAACAATTCCTCGGAACACTCCCCGTGATAGATACTGTAAAAGATGCAAAGAGATGCTATGTATCTCCGCAGGGCTAGCGAGTCTATCCGATTGGAGATCGCTCGGTCGTCGACGATTCGAGTCGCTCTTCGCTGAATACTGTCAAAAGGTTGAAGCTGGTATTGGGGAGCCCCAGCCCAAGGATGAGAACCGTATTCCATCCGAGGTCGGACTTGTGCCTTATAAAGTAGAAGGAGATGGGCTGATATTAAATACCATTTCGATCTTTTGAGCACACCGAGCTTTTTAGAGGCCAGCTTGGCCTTTCTATCCAGATGGTCGCGGAACTGAACGTCACTCGTTATATTAACGCCAAGGATTCCGATGATTGAAGTGGCAACAAAGGAAGTGTCTTCGAAACGGGGCGATGCGACAAAGGGGTTCTTTTTGGCAATAAATGCGCACATCTATATCTTTTTATACTTAAACTGGACTGAGTTTAGTCGGCCTCAATCCAAGAATTGCTCCAGGGAAGTTTGCTCCGACATTCATTAACGTATTTCCGAGAACATAGCGCAGCCGATATATAAGGCATTACCTGTGCTGTCCTCTGCATAGCAATGAATATTACTAATATGCAACATATCATTGATATGCAAAAGAAACAGGGTAGGAGATAGTACGAAGCCTTGGGGAATCCCGGAATTCACGGTGTTGAGGTCAGATTAAACAAATTGTCGAAAAATGTGCCAATTAAAAACGATGAATCAATCATACGACGTTTAAATATTAAAAGAATCCCAGAGATATCATCTCAGAAAATCGCCAAAAAATGCGTCGTTTTTGGTATTTATTATGTAAGTAGTCAAGTAATGCCATCACCATATGTCAGTTATTACGAAACCTATGTATTCTCTAGTTGATTGACGAATTTGACAGTTTATTGGCTAAGAGGTAGTGAATGCCTGTCTTTTTGACACCAGTGGGTCTCGAGTTCGATACCCATAAGGGAAAAGTTTGTCCGATGAACACGAACGTTTCTCCCCGAGTCATGGATGTTTATCTATATCAGTTTCTTAAGCTATGGGTCGCGACCTCTATTGGGGTCGCGGAATCTGCAGTAGGGGTCACCATATAATACTCATTCTTCATTCGCGCATATGCGCTGTTAAAAGTAAGTAGATTTTCTTAGTAGTGACCTTTTAAGTAACTACACTTAATAGACATAGTAACTAACATAATAACTACACTTAATGTTTGAATTTACCCAAGCTATTATTTATTAAGTATTATTTATTTTATGTATTTATTTTTATTACTCTATTATATGTTCAAGTCATATTATATGTTCAAGTATTATTTATTTAAAATTTCCACATTGTGTTATATCTTAAAAAAATTACAGTGTTAATGGCCCTAAACTGCGATAACATACTAGTATTTGCCTACAATGGACAACCATTTTCGTAACTATTATGGGGTCTCCACATCAAAAAGTTTCTTGTACCCAAGGATACAGGAAATTCTAGTTTAGAACAAGATCAATGTGTGTGAAAATACAGATACATACATAGACTCACGCTGATATCCCATAGGGGTAGGCAGAGACTATAGTGTATATTATATATATACAGTCACGCCTCTTTCCCATTGGGGTAAGCTTCTTTCCACCTGTTACGATCGTTTAATGTAGCAAAGTGGATATCCGCAACTTACATTTCGCCGCCGTGGGCAACGAGACGTATCGGGTAGCGAACCACGATGCCACCATTTTATAAGGTTCAAAAATGATTAAAGTTCCTCATTGCGTACCCACAGCTTAGTGGAGAGGAAAGGAAGAAGGATGAAGTAGGAAAGGTATATTGAACAAGGAATATGGAATTTAGGAAAAGGACTATAGGGTATAGGATACTACCATCTCAGAAGGAGTAGGAAGAGACAGTGGTAGCTCGGGAGGCCGGATACTTAAGTCTATTTACCGGACAGGCTAAGACTAAGTACTCCCTGACCTTTAAACAAATATATTGTATAAAAGTTAATTTGATACGTTTAAGTGAATCAAACAGTTTTACTAAAACTAAAAGTGTACGTAAATAAATCTATTACAAATTGGACTGCTTTATGAACTACTAGCCCCAAAAATACTTCGAATGGCCGTTCCATTCGAAGTATTGAACGGTGGAGGGAATAATGAGAAGCTGTTTCCAATTAAATTATGAGAGTATGAATAATAAGAAGCTGTTTCCAATTAAATTATGAGAGTATGAATAATAAGAGGCTGTTTCCAATTAAATATTAAATTATAGTGTTATTGCATTTTCTTCTTTCCGGCGTTATGGATTCCAGATTCTATTGCTAAGGTTACCGAAAACTCGAATTTCGAGATAGGGATTTTGTCTCTGTTCAATCGGTGCCCTTTTGTTTAATTTTGTTTAAGCTTATTGACTTTCACATGTTAGTTGTTAGCTCATTATATCCAGTTAGGCTTTTTACGGCCGACTCCATGTAGTCGCACCCTAAGGCATCTCCTACCGATGCACTGTCTTGCTTAAACCATCTCAAACGTGTGTGCAAATCTCAAAAGTGTGTCTGCTAGGTTATGAACACCAGCGGTTCTTCAGAATCAGTACATATGGTAAGTTCGCGTGATGCCATTCAACCCCACCCCAACCCCTAATATTACGTATCTCTATGAAACGGAGCTTCTGAATTTCTCTGCCTGTAGATGGTAGTTTACGTAGTGGTAATTTTCGAGTTTTATGGATTCGTATCTAAGCACCAGTAGTTTTTTCCATTCCAAATATTTGCGTTAGGTCGATGCAAGTAGCCAGCTCAAAACCTTAAATAAGACAATATGTATTTATATGTGTACTAACTATAGATATATTATCTTTACAGTAAGACAGTACGAGTATGTCAGTAATAGGTTTTTATGAGATATTCTGCATCACATAGAAATGTCACAGCAGCCACCACGCATCTTGCTTTTGGGGAGCTAGATAAGAAAGACCATTCTAGAATCATTTTAGATGATCATTTTTAAATAGTTAGTAACGCATTTGATAGAGTCATAAATGTTTATTAATGGTACAGTTTATAGAGAAACTATATTTCTAGCGGCATGTATTATGCGTGACGTGATATTTGATAATGTTAATTGCTTCACAATTAACATTATATATTAGGAAATTCTTTAATAACTATACCATTTATTAAGGTCAAAATAATCCATCTATTTATGTAGCTATAATATAAATTTAGTTGGTGGAATGAAAACTGCTCCTAAGCTGTATATCGATCCAAGATGATACTCAAAGAATTAAAATTAGCATACAACTAGATAACGTAGTCAAAATTTCACTAAAACTGTCCAACAACGTGTAATCGTGGCGCCAGACATAGTTTTAAAGGTTTGAAGATGTTACGACACACATTTGGACAAATGTTGTTGCAAACAACAAGTGTACCTACCAAACATGTTTTGCAAACATATATGTACATTTACAGTATTTGAATAGACAACTAATAAGATAAACGATGTTTTAACAACGTGTAACATTAGTCAAATAATACACACATACACACACGTACACGCACACGCATACGCACATGCACACGTACACACACTCACACACACACGTGTGTGTGTGTGTGTGTATGTGTCTGTATGAGTACTCTCGTGTAAGCAAGTGTTTTACGAGCAATTCCTAATATTCACGTGTGTGAGTACACGAAAATAAATATTTGTGCTATATACTTTTATAAACTATTGTCTATAATATAGTGTATCTTGAAATATATTTATTATAAATTTTCTTCGTGTGTCACAATTATATTACCCTGCATAGAATTAGTTATGCTAAGTCACAGAGGTTAAGGTTAGAAGTCGTACATACGCAATCATTTTCCTGCACACGCTGCTAACATATTGTGGCAGTGATGAACGTACTCGTATAGTAGATACGAGCCAAATAGTTGTCAACAAACAAATTGGACCGGTAACAAGCCTTTTCATAGAAAAAATATTAGGGTTTAAGGCTTTTTGCTTAGTGAAGTTATCAAACTGTACATACATTTGTGGCATTATAAACTATAATTGTAAGCATTGACTAGTTTATCGCAGTTGTTTTTAAATTCTAAGCTACAGATAGATATGACGAAAATTTTAAAATTAGATACATAGCGGTGCTAGCAGTGACAAAGTATTTGATATACAATGATATGTCTACTCGACGAGACCTTCATGTGAGTAACGCAGCTTGTATCAAATTTTATAGATACCTATTAAATTCTAGTATTTATAACATTTTAATATTGTTCGCACATAGCACCTTTGGTTCATAATAATAATTCCGGATAGTTAATACTCGATGCTACCTTGTTTATGAAAGAAAGTAAGAAAATTTAGCACATAAGCTTTATTTAATCACTTATATGAAATAAAAGATAGCCTAAGTCCGGGTTTTGTACGGTAATCACGGCTAGTGTTTTGAAATATACTCTTACGTGTATAATAATATTTGGTTACAAAAATTATTCGTAGACTGAGTACTTATTGCGGCACGCGTTTAAGTCTTTCATATCGGCGTGGCATTTGAATTATTTGCGCTTTTAATATTTTCATAACGAGCGTATTAGACATGAAAGTATGAATTACTTTTATTATTATATACATTGTTATATTATACCTTTATATTACGGCAATATTCGAAAAGGAATGATCAGGGTTGTTTGTATTGATTACAAACGTAAATATCATTGGAAAAATTATTTATTTTGCAATATCTAAATCTGACACCGATTAAAAGAAGTCCCGAAGTAGTGTTCCATTGGTTCCAGGAGCTGCGCGCCAAGGGTGAGCCGGGGCGGGCGCCGCCGACTCCGGCGGGTGGGCGTGCGGCTATAAGTAAGTGGTGCGCACGCGGCGGCGAGGTTAGTCGCCGTACGGCAGCGCGTCGCCAGCGGTGTCATTTCCCCCTCCGGTGCGTCCCACCCCAACCGCAGTCCCCACACGCACTCGCCTTTCTCACACGATCACCGGCGATTCTCGCTTGCGCAATCCCAGTTGAAACCGAAAGGTCGGCGTTATTGGCATTTAAGCGCTCTCCTGACATTAGCGTTGCATTTAAACGTGTGATGCAGCTTCCTCGTTGAGCTTCACTGTCGCAACTGTGTGTCGTTTGGGAAAGGCGCGAGAGCTGACGTGCCGTCTCTGTTGCAGTGCAGCCCGAGCGAGTCGGGCAGGCGTCGCACGCCACACAAACACCACCGGCACCACTTGGAACGTTCAACATGATCGCCAGGATAGCGCTGTAAGTACTCACTAGAACATCATTATATCGAACTTTCAAAATAGTTACATTGTTAAACCAATTTAATAGTTATTGATAATAATGCGATAATTAATATTGCATATTGTAGATAATATTTGCAGGACCACTTTCTAACTACTTTAATTATTGCTGCGTTCCAATTGGGATTTATTTGTGTTTATTTGATATACATTAATTTTATTGATAAGACAATCTGATTCGATTTCACGTGTGGAAATCAGATTGTTATTGCTCAACGGCAGCCGGCTGGCATCACGAATGAGGGCGCGCATTTCTCAATGAAGGCTGCGAAACATTGCTTTAAAAATATGCACGAAATTTGTGCGCATATTGTCTCCAGCGCGAACGCACGGCCCGCTCCTTGCTCGCTGAAGCTCGCTGAACCTACTCTCTACAGCCTATTTATGTATATATATATTATTTCAACAAAATACCGGTTTTCCATAGAAAAATAATATAAAGTTATCTATTTACCGATTTCACGCTAAATTTTAAAACACAAATCAGAATATGTTATGCTAAGTCAACGTGGTAGCTTCAAGCTTTCCACTGTGTACAAATAACTTTCCACTGTGAAGTTTCCCACGCATTTTCTCGGATATAAAATTTTCTCCAAAGAAAATTATTAAGCAAGTATATGTTACTTATTTGTTTAATTCACAATAAATTTCCCCGATCAAATTATTGATGTTTATTTCGACAAGTTTAGCTTTTCATATGAGATTATGTACGTAGAGAATTATAAAATATTATCGCCTTTATACAAATAAATATAATGGAATGTTACGTAAAACGAACCACATAAACCTTTTTAAAAATTTCACATGTCTGTTTATTTATTTGTTCGAGTTAATCACAGAAACTGCAGCACTGTTTTTATGTGACTTTAATTATCACATACGGACTTTTAAAAGAGCATCCAATTTATGGAATATTGCAAAAGTATAGAAATTAATGGCAAATCTTGAATTTTAAGCCAATTAATAAATATCAAATAATATATAATAAATAACACGGAAGTAGTCATGAACAGTAGCAATATAACTTAGACAGAAACCGTGTAATATATTTAGGTCTATTTATTTACCCTTCATAGGTTATATATGTAAAGCCGAAAGTAAAACCAAGGGCATTATCTACCAGTCAATCTATGGATAGTGCAGAGACAAGCAATAGCAAATGCAATCTGAAGTAGATGAATATACAATATAGATAAATATATAAAAAACTAGTGCACTCAAACACACTGATCCAGTCCCAAACTAGAATTTTCTGTATCTTAGGTACTAGACAACGATATACATACTTATATAGTTAAATACTATACATAAATAGATAAATACGTACATGACTCAGTTGAAAATATTTGTATTCACCACACAAAGTTTGTCTCTACCGGGATTCGAATCCGGGACTCATTGGCATAGAGTGCAGTCACTGCTTACTGCACCAATCAATCGTCAAAATAAAGATTTACAACTTACGAAACTCTAACTTTAAATGTTAATGTTTATATTTCTTATTTTCGTGTTGGTATAAATTTCGGTGACGGCTGCTGTAATAGTTTTATTTGAGTAACGTAAGATACGTCAAAAGCGGTAAATAATGATCTAACGCGATCTATCGTCACACCCTTGCGACACTCCTCACGGCGTCGCGGCGAGGCGCGCCCGCGTGTGTTAAACAAAAATAGCCCATTACAATGTCTCTACCATGGTGTCATCATCCTCAGTTAATATTCGTTCCCACTACAGGGGCACGAATCTCCCAACCAGAAGGGGGAAGTGCGGGTTTATAGACTTCAAACACCCTTGCCGATACGCAGGTTTCCTTACCAAGTTTTCCCTCTCCATTGAGTACATTGGTGTAAGCAACGTAAATCGTATATAAATTTAAAATAATCCAGTGGTACGGTAGCGGGATTGAACCAACAATCTTTTGATCGTGAGTCGTATATTGCACCATTAGACAACCAAAGTATTTGTCAGTGTAATCATCTTCATATATTATAATAATAATAGACAAAATGATCGGTTGTTGATATGCGTGCGGTTTATGAAAGCGTCGCTAATGAACACGTTAAAAATTTTCACTTGTTAAATTGCTATAAGGTGTTTATAAGTTATTTATTGTTGTTTGCGACACAATCCGCTTCGGTCGTCGATTATGTAAAATTAAAATTTTTATTAACTTCTTCTGTCAATTTTGGATATTTAAGTGTGCGAATATTTTTCACAGTGCTTCCTTATAATACTAAATGAAGATACTCTGAAGTTTTTACGTCTCTAGTACTTCCGGTTTAGACTGTATGCTGATTGTTCTTCAATCAGCCAATCAGCGACACAATGGTTTCATATACATATACTTATTTAGATACCAACAATTAGACCAGCCCCAATTTAAATATAATAATCAAATAGTACATATTAATTGGTGGGATTAGAATAAATTAGATATCTGTACAAATAAATAAAAATTGTCTATTTTATATGGTTCTAAGCAAACAACCAAATACCAAACAGGCTTTTAAAATTTTTATCTGTCTGTCTATCTGTTAGTTTTTCCGGGCTAAACTCCAAAACGGCTGAACTGATTTCGACGGAATTATTAGCAAATAAAAAACTTTTTCAGGTAATATTATAGGATACTTTTTAACCCTAAAGTGCAAATTGAAAAATTAGAAACAAAATTACCATCATATAATACAAAATGATCAAAATCTAATAACAGAGCAGAGTTGCGGCTAACAACCACTTTAATAATAAATTAAAAATACGTTTCCTTTGTATTATAATTATATATCAAATACGAAATACGAAACTTAATTCGTTTTTTTTAAATATTACTTTCAATTGCTTTAGACAAACTTTATGGTGCATAAAAATAAAAATCTTTATAATGGATATACACGTATGACACATATATAATTATATTATATAGATATAAATATAGATATAATTAATGATAAAAAATATTGCAAAATATTTTATAGTATCATCCCCATTATGCATTTGTCGACAATTTTATGATAAATACCCATGTTTCATGTGTAAGGAATACCGCAGTCGATCTTACCTTGGACTTGATGATCTTTGGGGGTCTATCCAAAAGGCAAAATACTACAAGTAATCTACAAGACAAAAAAGTTTGAGGTCCTCTGGCTTAAACATTGAGGTATTTTATAGCTCCGTATGACCTCCGGATCTGAGACATGGTCACTGTTGCGAACCTGATAAGAAAGCTTAACTTTGGTTGGATCACATCAGCCATATTTGTTTTAATAAAAAATTTAGCAGCCATTGGTTCCTTTGTTTACATTTTGGTTTTTCATATCTTGCATTAAGTATATGTTAACTATCATAAATTGTAGTTCCCTTAAAACGAACTTCCGACTTCATTATCAAGATCTGGTCATTATGTATCCATTAGCTACTGGTGTGTTCATTCATTTTGTATAGAATATATAAGTATCTACTTACCGGAGTAGACACCAAGCGATTCCTTTGTTCTAAAATGTATAATTATGTGTATCTATTCTGTAGTGTCTAATATAAAGCAATATTAAATAAATTAAATGCGTATAATGGTATATTATCTACGGCTAGACCATTCAGTCTTCTAGGGGAACTTATAACGAATTTTTTTTTTAAATTTTAGTATGTTCTTTACCAATAAGAATTCAAAGACAAATTGCAGTAACGAATGCAGTCAAGAGAAACGTCAAACTGTTCGCAGACTTCCTTGACAAAGCCAAAGACGTCAAACTTTTTTTAGAGACGTGTATTTGAGGCAGGCTTGATATCAATGTCGAACATGTTTATTTATCCATCATCATCACCATTCCAGTCAACTGACGTCCACCGCTGGATATAGGTCTCCTCTAATGATCACCTCACCGATTGCTCGCGACCTTCATTAGGTCATTAGTCCACATAATCGAGGGTCAACCTACTACGATTGCCGGTTCGGAATCGCTACTTCAGCACTCTAGGACTTTAACGTCCATCGATTTTGCGAGCTATGTACCTAAGTCACATCCACGCTTTTGTTTACTCATTAATGAAGGAAAATAATAAGTACATAATTTTTCACTAATCCCCATATTAGGCTAGCTTATATTCAAATATATTTGAATATAATAGCTTATATTCAAAATGGTACACAGTCTATACTAAATGTAGATAATATACATATGTAGGTATTGTACCTATTGTACCAAATTGCAATCAAATCGGTAAATCGAAAAACAGGTTCATAAGTGACTCGCTGTATTGACCCAAACCAGTGTTCAAACATACACAAATGATTGCGAATTTCGCAGTTCGTGGAAATAAAATACAAACTTAATTCTTTTCGGCGCCAACACTGAAACTAAAACCGCGTTCATGCTGGAGCAACATCGTGCTCCACTATGGATTGCCACTTGCTACATGCTACAAGGTTTCATTAATTTTGTGATCATATTTTTGACATCGAGTGATCAACTGAAATATATTTGAAATTTAACGGGGACTCCTAATATGCCTATACTATGTGAAAGATCCATAAATATTATAATTTCCACAGTAGTTTTCATTTTCGTATTAGCATTTTGCTTGCAAGTTGTTTCTACCTAGCTGGATGCTTTGGCCTAAAGTAGACCTAATGATCGATAACTTTGAGGGGTACACCTTCAAAGATATCTGGTCCGGGCACGATATATATGTTGAATGTGACTGTTGTCTTGTCCAATTTCAAGCGATTTCCAATTCGTCACTGGACTCATTTAGGACAGCCATCATCAGCATCGTCTGGAGCTCCTACATCGACTTAGCAATAACAACTATGTCGTCAGAAAATCAACCTGCCGAGTCAAGTCTTAAAAGCGTCCTCCAGTACATTGGTGAACAGTTTCGGGAATATAGCAACCCGTTTTCTTACATCGCTGTTAAGCTGAATTGGCTTTTTCTCGACAACTTTGCTACAATATAGAGTCGAAAGCTTTCTGGTGTGTGAAGTCTATCAACCCGCACCAGGCCAGTGTAGTAAAGTATGGCTTAATCCCCCTTTTGATGAGGGGAGTCCGTGCCTCTGTAGTGGGGACAAATATGGACTAAGGATGATGATGATGATGATATTGATATAAGCTACTCAAGTGATTGTGTTACGGTGTCATGGTATCTGCTATCGTGTCATCATTATACCATAATATAAATTAGCATATTTCAAGCATTGTTTCCTCATTAATCTATGAGGTTGCGGTTAAAGTATATATCTTGAATAGTGTATTATCTTAAGTTTATAGCACCGATGTTATTGACAGTGACACTTGCTCCGTCTGTCGCATAATAAAACCTCTTGTAGCATACGACACGATGTTGAATACAAATAATGCGATGTTGCTCCAGTGTACACCCGGCTTTACGACTAATGATGACACGTTACCGAGTATTACGGAGGGGTCGGAAATAACACAGACCGGTATTCGTTTAAAAATTATGCGTCTTTCCTTATTCAAGTTTTTGAGATAATCGCGTTTAACGTAGCGACATGGCAAATTATAGCAATTATAAGCATTAGCAATTATCCCGTGGAGCAACGGGAGGTTGGTAACCCTGTGTGCGGTAGCAATAGATAAGGGTTAAGTTGATCTTGAGCGGGGTGTTCCCCGCTCTTGGACGTGATTCTACGAGATAAAATATTATACCAAATATATATGCGTGTTGGTAAAGTCTAAACATTGCTGCATGGCGCTGGCATGATAATAGCATCGCTACATGTCTTCCCCTAGATGCTATGAGAACCGGCTAAGGGATGTACCAGGATATTGGACAGCCGTATTGTCTTGTTATTCAATAAAAATCTACTGCGATTTCCAAGACGCATGCCATGCGTGGAGATTATGGCAAAACCTTCCTTTTAAAGAGGAGGGCCGAGTTCAGCGATGTACTTTGACGGGCTGATGATAACGTTGATGGATGTGTAAACAGGCGTCGTGTTGGTTGTATTTTAGTAAACACACCCAATATGAGTAGTGCGTCCTGCCCGTCATGACGTACGGTGCCGAAACGTGAAATCTGACGGTGCAATTAATCCACAAATTCAAAGTTGCTCAGCGAACTATGGAGAAGGCAATGCTAGGAGTCTCTCTATTGGATAAAATACGAAATGAGGCTATCCGACAGAGAACTAAGCTTATCGAGATAGCCAGTCGAATAAGCAAGCAAAGTGGCAGTGGATTTGGTCACATTTTTCGCAGAACCGACAATCGTTGGAGTGTGCGAGTTCTGCAGTGAAGACCGCGCTTGGGCAAACGTACTCGAAGATGCCCCCCGGCTAGGTGGAGCGACGATCTGTATAAAGTGCAGCCGAAGTGATGCGTCTTGAGAGGCCTGCGTCCAGCAGTGGACTGCCGCAGGCCGATAATGATGATGATGACCCAATATGATGCTCTGATATTTAAAACTGTTTAATAAAACTAATTTCTGTGAAAATCATCCTGTTCGTGCGATACAAAATAACAATGACTAATTGGCACAGTGGCAGTAACCCTGCTTTCTGAGCGTTCAAATCCTGGGAGGGAACTTTGTGTGATGTGCACGAATGTTTGTATCTGAGTCATGGACATATTTATCTATTTATATATTGTATTTGCCTGTATAACTATATATAGCGTTGTCTAGTATCCAAGATACAGGGAATCCTAATTTGGGACTAATTCATATCAGACAATAAATGTGTGTGGAAGTTTCCAGAATATATATAATATTATTACATTTTTTATTTCATCATCATCATATCAGCCCGCAGATCAACGGCTGGACATAGGGCTCCGCCAGCTTTGGTTCATCTAGTTGGGGGTCGACCCACACTACGTTTGGTTCGGGATCGTCACTCTAACGCCAGGATCCGTTCTAAGAACTATGTGGCCCGCCCACTGCCACTTCAACCTTGCAATTTTTTGAGCTATATTGCTATGCTTCGGTTAATCTGAGGATTTCCTCGTTACGGATTTTGTCTTTCAGGAAAACAACGAGCGTAGCTCTATCCATTGCTCGTTGGGTGACCTTGAGCCTTCCTTATGGGCATCATAGTCAGTACACAAGTCTTGGAACCGTGGTCATCACCGGCAACACGGATCGTTCTTACTATTTTTACCTTAGTCTTCAGCCATTGCGGTAGTTTTGATTGATAAGTGATATTTAATGCGTGTTTGTTTGTATATAAGAGTGACTTGTTTGTATTAATGAGTTTAGTTAGAAAGAAGGCCTTTCATATATTTAACACAAACACAACTCGTTGGATTACGTATTTGCGAGATTACAACATTTTTACGAACGCTTCCTAATCGGGTAATATAAACATACACACTTATAGATCACTTTCTCTATTAAAAACAAGCGTAACGTATGTATCTAACGCAGAATTCGTTACGGAGTTATGTATCTGAATACAAATTAGAATGGTAATTTCTCCGTCAGATTTCCGATAGGTACGTCCGCGGGGCATGTGTGAAAAAGAAAGTCTAAACGTGACTATAGGCTATTTATGGCGTGATAATGTCACGTGATACATTTCATTATATTGCCATAGAGGGAGAGTCAAAAATACGTCGGTTGATGCGCGCTGACAAACTTGAAACTATAATTTCAAAACGAACCGCGCTACGAATTTTCCTCAATTTCGCATTGTTTTTTTTTTCTTTAATAATTAGTACTAAATTATTGTTAAAATATTACGTACTAGCTTTTGCTCGCGGCTTCGCTCCCCTTGATGTCCTTAATAAGCGTTGAAAATACAATTTTGTTCTATGCCCCAGGAACAGTTTTTTTCGGTATAAAAGATACTCTATGTCCTTCTCTATATACACCCTTCCTTCTCTATATACCTCTGACAATGTGAGTACAGGTATATCATGGTGATCGATTGAGGAGTTAAGCCACGAAGGCGTAACAAACAAATAAACTTTTACATTTATAATATTAAGTAGAATTAGTACAAATTATTATTAAAGTATAATATTAAACAGAAAAGTCATAACTACAAAATTCGATTAATTTGGAGTTTATAACCTCAGTCTGTACGCTCTTTCTCCCGAGTTATTTCATGCCAGTTAAACTGGCAAGCACTCCAGTTTCTTAAAACTCTTCCTTCAATAGTTGTTTCGCGCGGGCAGGTCACGATATACATCTCAATGTTTACCTTTATGGTCACGGTTAGGTTACTTTTTTAGACGTCCAGTTGTTTTGACGTTATTTGAGATGTTAAAACTGGCATTCTGAGTAACATGTATTATATAAACAGTATTATTTATGCAACATAAAAAAATATACCTCATTGTTCGTTTTTCTTTAATAATAACACTGAAGCGGTTAAAATATGTAAATGGAAGATGTTTATGTATTAACTGTAAACTTATTGAGGACACATTTCATAATAAAATATTATTACTTATTTATATTTCATATCTATCTGTACATATATAATTATTTGTTCTGACTGACTGATTCATCAACGCAGAGCCTAAACTGCTGAGACTACAAAATTGAAATTTTGGCAATTGGTGCCTTTCATGTTGTAAATATCCACTAAGAAAGGATTTTTGGAAATTTCATCCCTAAAGGGGTATAAGGGATGAACGGTTGTATGGAAATCCGTCATTTTCAAAGTAAGAAGAACGAAATTTAACATCCCTGCTTCTGGTTGGAAATAAATGGACACGTATATCGGCGTTTTTCAAAATTTCACCCCTAAGGGGTTTAATGAGGGGTTGTGAGTTTAAATGGGAATTTCGTCACTTTTGAAGGTAGAAGCACGAAAATTCGAATACCTATATATAATAAATATTTCTGGTTAGAAATAAAAGTTCACGTAAATTGGCGTTTTTCAAAATTTCACCCCTAAGGGGTGAATTAGCTTAATAATTTTAGCCCCAAAATGGAACACCGCAAACGTTGTTTTACGAAAATTAATTTTCGTAAAACTCTTCAATCAGTACTAAAGTTCTATTAATGAAATAGGCAGGCGAAGAGGAGGAACTTATTGAAAATCACACCTAATTAATACATTTATTGCGGATCCATTATCGTCGTACTTCCAACCGGTGCTTTATGTGGTTATATAGAGCCAAAGTCAACTTTACTTCAACGCATTACGAGGTCAAATTATGCACAAGAGAATTCTGATTTTAAATGAGTATTCTGTGACGGCATGCAGTAAGTAACAATTTATGTTTCTCTTTCTATAAATAAAGTAACCAGTTAGTAACAGAGCATTGAGCTTTTGTAAAACGTGCTTAAAATGTAAATAAGGGGTTCGGTTCCTAGCTATTTTACAGAACGCCATTCTTGAGTCAATTTCTACAGCGAAAGCTTAAATTTATTATTCGGCGAATGAATCAGTAGGAGGCGTATATTACTAACGAGTTTTTATAGTGACTCATCAACGCCCAGATGAAGTATACCCACACCTTGGTCGTCCTAGACCTGAAAACCAAGAATTAGTAACCAATTGTTCCCTCCAGAATATTTATACTTATTACAATTGTGATAATTTCTATATTATAATAGATGTTTAGCTGTAACTACTGCAACCAACCCGCACTAGGCCAGCGCGGTAGTCTACGATGCATTTGTACAAATACAACTTAATCCACAGATCGGCTGGAATGTTGATTATTGACATGAGTATGATGCTTTTATCGGTTCTATAAGCCTTCCGTTACTGTCTACAAATGCTTATACAAATGCGTATGCAATATGTTTCTTGATTTGTCTTCATTACACTCATGAACTAAACAACGAATTGTAGCGTTTTTTTTTCTTGTTGTTTACAAGTCAGTGTCTGAAAGTAAAATAAGTCAATTTGCATCCCCGATAAATGTACAGTATCTTTGTGGATAGTTTAATATAATGATAAAATACTAGATTTCTCTTATGAAGAAAAACGAGTAAAGTCACTATCTGTCTTCTGCTATATATAATATATACATATGTATGATTCTTTTATTATACGTTCCTATACTATTCATCGGCCCCGAACCAAAGGGCATAATGCGAGTAGACGCCCGAGTAGGTGGACCGATGACCTGGTGAAGGTCGCGGGCAATCGGTAGATGCAGGCGGCTCATAGCTACTCATTGTGGCAATCGTTAGAGGAGGCCTATGTCCAGCAGTGGACGTCTGTGGGCTGATATGATGATGATGATACTATTCATCCGATTCCGATGTAAGTTTGATTTTTGTTTACACGCTTTTATTAACGCGCATCGTAACATCCACGCGAGTGGAGTCGCGGACATTGGCTAATCATCTATGAACATTTTTCCATTTAAATCCCTACAAATACAGTGCGTGTGTGTAATTATTGGGGCTTATTGCTTAATAGCAATCTTTAAGGTATTTATACTGTAAAAAATACCTAAGCATTAAAATAACATTAGTATCGCGCATATTCCCATTGTCCGAGAAGATTGCTTCACACGAAATTCACTCAGTCTTTGGGGTTACTAAAAAAACTAGAACAAATTTGCTATTTGAAAAAAATACCCTTTTGCGGGCATACTTTTTGTTTAATTATTTTTGTAAGCCGATTCCGAAGGCTATTGTAATAAAATTAACAATGTACCTAGTTTCAAAACAGTTTGCGCTTTATTTCATGTATGTAATGATTTTATATTACGTCACTTTGTTTTTTAAATTATTTGAATTTGGAAAAAGTAAAATTACACAATTTCATTCTTGTCAGTCAATTAGTAAATATTATCGTTGCATTTAAATTACATTCCTCTTCATTATTTCAAATGAAACACGCGATTATTGACGAGACGCTTGGCGATCTCGTCATTTATAGTGTACAGCTGTGTGTTAGTGTATGCGTGTGTGCTTGACTGTATTCGTGCACGTGTGTACGTACATGCGTGCGCGTGTGTGTGCTGCGACCTCACGAGTGGTTAATATTCTCAAGACACATAATGATACATACACACACATATATATGTATACACATTTGTGCGGATGTATTGACGACATCCGAACCCTATTCACTACTATTAGACGTAGTTTCTCCGGATAAAGATTAAATCGTAATATCCGGCATTGCCGTCTCCGTTATAATAGAAATTTTACACATCTTTAATATAACAAAACACGTTAGTTACATAATGGTGGTAATTCTGTTGTAACATAACTTAAATAAATTTAGACTCCCTATTTTTTTTCTAATGGCAAACGCCAAAACGAGATAGCAAAAATTTTTAGGGAGTACCAACCTCCGTTTCTGTCAAAATGTACATAAATGTTGTGTTTTTACGTATCTTTAGTCGGCATGTTCCAAGATCGTATGTAAACATGGGCGTACCCAGGATAGGTCGGGGGGGGGGGTCAGATGCCCCCCCTGACCTATCCTGGATTTTGTTTACGTCCCTACTAACTATCTACTTTTTTTGATAAAAGTTAAGAAAAAGAACTTTTTTCCAACTTTTAAAATTTATATGAAAATTTATGTTTATTTGACTAGGTGCTTATAAAAATTCTGATTTGCCCCCTCCCTGGCCCAGAACCTGGGTACGCCCATGCATCTAAATCTCTTAATTTTGACGTGTCTAAATGAAACTGAAAGCATCAAAATTGTAGCTATCTCTTTTTGGCGTTTGGCATTAGAAAAAGATAGGGAGAGTCTAAATTTAGTTAAGTTCTGTTACAGCAGAATTATTACCAGTATGTAGTATTCTGAACAAATGTTTGCGAACACAGTGACGTGATCATGATTAAGGTGTTAGCCCGCGTCATAGCGTTTGAACCCGCACATCCGTCTGTTTGTTTATGTTAATTTCATTTAAATAATATAATGAGTACTATTAACGGACCCGCCCGGCTTCATTTGGGTGCGTCTTAAGAATGTGGCGTGTGTATTTTTAAATGATATTTCAGTGATATATATACCATTGAGCCGATTAAAATATTCTATAGACAAAAACATATTAAAATAAGTTTTTACCCTAACCTTATCATTATTTAAGTCAAGATCTACTGTTAATGCAAGCGAGTGGGTGTGAGATAAATACATTTTGGGTATTTAATAACGACAATCTGTAGAATCTTAATTGGGTTTCAACAACCACGGAATGTACCTACCGACCAATAGTCATATATACCGATTTACGGGAGATGCCGCAGGCATCTACTCTGGGTTTCAACCTGTTTCAACTCTTGAGCACGTTCAAAATATTTACATCTGTCTTCTGTTTCTGTTTCGGACAGTTTCTTCTGGGGCATTTTCAGAGACGGCATCGTCCAATATCTGTTTCGGTCAGCCTTCCTTATTTCACGACATGGATGAGCAAACCTTCTGAGACGTCTACAATTAACCTTGAGCCAGCGAGATTGCAGTAATAGACCAGACTTAGCTCGCGCATTTTCATTCAAAAGACAGTCTCACAATTCACGTATAAGGTGGCACAGATTTAGGCGCTGGAATATAATAATACCTTGCAATGTAAACACCAGCTTGTTAAAGCAATCGTGCCTCGAGAAAATGTGTGACATTTGGTAGTCGAGGTAGGCCCATACCGCCATCAGACAGTCCCTAATGATCGGGATGAAAGCGAAAAGATACCGCCTTTTTTAGTCTTCCTTTCACCTACTCTGCCACTCCTGGACCGTTTCATTATAGCGTTTCAGTCGGCTCAACTGTCACAGACACAACCCAAAAAACAGTTCAGAATTTGAGGGCACTATTAAACTGGTGACTAATAAAGACAGATCTATGCGTGTCTGTAAAATATAAGTTAGCCATTTTAGGGGCTCCACCGAGTGGAAAACTTTAAGAGTTTAATTCTCCATACCCCGTTAACACGATTTCGATAGACTCCAATTAGTAGTAAAATTATTGGTTAATCCTAGTACTATTAATATCCACGGCAAAATGCTCTTTTTTTGTTTTTATTTATGCACGCGATTTGGAAAATTATCCGTGGAAATGACAACACGACTGATAATGCTATGAAACCTTCTTCCGAGTCCTTTCTTAACTTTGGCCGTATTTTATTTATTATACGTATGTACAAACAACATATATACTAGATTTATTATATTTACAAACACCCTATAAAAAGTGAAAGCTTTATAAATACCGGTTTAAGCGTCCTTGAGTTAAGTGACTAACGAACAGTAAACTTTTGCCGAGTAATATCAGTTAATATGTTGCTGATTTTTAGAAAGTCTCAGTTGGTTTTCAGAGATTCAATAGTTTTACAGTTAAATCAGTCTAGATAGACCGACAGAAACTACATTTTTCTTGTAACAATTTTATTTACATACAAATAAAAAAAAATATTAGCTGAATAAGTTCGAGATAACAATTTTATTATATACATTTAAATTCATTTGAATTTGACAACTGATTGATACAGTCGCAGTGAGTCCCGGGCTCGAATCCTGGTAGAGGCAATCTTTGCGTGATGAGCACCTACATTTGTACCTGAATCATGGACGTATTTATCTACTTATGTGTTGTATTTATCTATATAAGTATACACATCGTTGTCTAGTACTCAAGACACATGGAAGCCTGGTTTGGGACTAGATCAATGTGTGTGAAAGTGTCCAGAATACTATTATTATGTCGTTGCGTAATAAATTCGTTTTAATTTAATTTTAATTTCGTTTCGTAAGTACTCCTGGAGTGGCATCCTCGTGAAGTGATCCGGTCCTACTCCCGCCGCTGTCTTGTAGCGTCCGCGTCGCTCTCGCATCGCTCTCGCCACGCCGCGTCAGTGTATCATCCGCGTGCCAACCTTCACTTTCGCTTTTATGTGTGAATCTCGCTAAAGCCTATAAGCACACTGCTAGCGAACGATGTTACGTAACCCATAATATTATCTTACGGAACGTTTGACGATTAAATACGATCGTATTTTAATCAAAATCGAACCTTTTTAAAGGTCATTAAATAATCACTACGAAGCCCTTTATTATACGTCAAAAGACATTCTTTTCTGATTATTGGTTTCCTCGCAGTATATTGTGGTTTACGCTGGAATAAATAATGGTTAACTTTAGTTTTAAAAACAAACTACTGAGGTCGATTAATTAAGGGCTTCTGAAACCAAATCCGTCGATGTTTGTTCACGTTTCACTCAAAAATCAGCGAATAGATTTTAGTTAAACTATTACAGTCTTAAAAGTACTATTCCGACTTCGTTACTGCGGTATGTTTTATCAAAATCTGTCCGGTAGAATGGAAGATACAGCTTAATCCCTGTTTTAGTAGCCGCCGTTAAGGTACGAGAGGTCAAATAAAAGTAATTCTGAGGTTTTTTATGTAAATCTATGATTATGTGTAGTGGAAAACCGACATTCACGCGGGCGGGGCCGCGGGTAAAAGCTAGTGATATATATTTCCTTTAAAAACTTTCGGAAGCTCTGTTAAGATGGTTTGACATTTAGGCTGTCAAGTTAGCCGTGGGAATAAGCATCTGATAATGACTTGAGTTTGTGACAGAGGCATTAGCTTTGGCGTTTGTGACAGGTAAATATCGTTAAATGAAATGGATCTCCGAGAATGTTGAAGTTTGATCAAAACCGAAAAGTAAGGACATATCTACGCGAATATGACAATAACTATGCAAGTATGCCGTTATTCAGATATACCGCTGACACAATGTAAATTTTAAACGAAGTAATGTACATACGTCTTTTGAACAGATAACTCTTGCGCTTGACGTCGTTCATCGATCGTTCACATCTTATCAACATCCGACAACTTTCCCTCTCAGCGCCATGAAAACAAGAACTTTAGGTGGCGTTCGTGAAGCAGCCGACCGCTCTAAACTGCAATAAAATAACTAAACAATAACAAATTAATGATACTCTCCTTGAAAGAATAATTTTATATTATATGCTGAATGGACGTGTGATATTTATTCGCGTGTTGTATACATTTATTGTGCTTTCAATTATTCTAACGGTAAATCAAATTCAAATAATTATCCAAATAATTTTATACCACTAATGGAAACAACAACAATTATATCAATTAATTAATTTACATTTTACCTCCGAAGTTAGCGTCTTGTGTTGTAATCAACTAATATTATTATACTCGTGTCTGTTAAAGATCTGATAACGAAGAGTTTTGACCAACACCTTCAGAAGCTCTCGCTAACTAGATGGATAAAGAATTTGATACAAAATATAATCTTAGATACGACCCGTATTGTGAGCGAATTTCTTACTCTGACGCGTTAACCGCCGGAGACATGGATACCTCGTTATCGAAATTGGTACTCAGAATCTGATATTAATACGAAAGCGGATCGAATACACTTCCGTGTGATACACGTCGGTTTATTTTTATAATTTAATAAAGTATTTGTTTTATAATAGATTATAGTAGTCTATATTCCATTGCTGGGATTAGATTTTATCAAATCAAATGCATCGTCTCTAGCTAAAGTATAAAATAATAATTGACGACTGATTGGTATAGTGGCAGTGACCCTGCTTTCTGTGCCGATGTGTCCCGGGTTCGAGTCCCGGTAGGGGCAAACTTTGTGTGATGAGTACAAATGTTAGTATCCGAGTTACTATACTTATTTGTCTACTTATATATTTTATTTATTTATATAAGTGTGTATATCGTTGTCTATTTAAGAGGTTGCCTGGAAGAGATTGCGTCTTCGCGATAAGGCCGCCTTTGTACACATTTTTTTTGTAATTATTGTGATAATTGTTTATTCCATGTAAATGTGTGTGCAATAAAGTATATTCTATTCTATTCTATTCTATTCTAGTACCCAAGATACAGAAATCTTAGTTTAGGACTAGACCAATTGTATGTGAAAGTGTAAAAAAAAAATTAAAAGCAGTTGCTAGTTTTATACTATACAGTACAAATTTACTTCTTTGGCAATTGCTGATGATATGTCTATAAAGTAAACGATAAGTAATTATGTATAGTGTACATAAATATGTATAGGTGTATATGACAGGCGTGTGCGTGGTAAGTGGCATTGGCAGTTTGTAATAAACAATTTCTTAGTGACGTTGTAATTGTTGCAATCGGGTTTTCTTTCGCTGTGATTATTAGCATACACATTTGCTAAACGTGGTTCTGTGTCAGGCCACTGAGTCAAAGTATGTATGCAGATAGAAATTCCCTTGGAGACTTTATAGTCTCCAAGGGAATAGTCTCAATAACTCAATAACTTTATAGTCTCAATATTGTTATCAATATTGTTTAACAGAATAGAAGTTTACGCAATCCTCATGATAAGAGGAACTCTAAGCATATTTTTTAAGGCAAATAATCTTAATGATATACGATCGGAATTTATTTCAATCACAACTATCAATTCCACACCATTGAATTGTTATTTTAAGTAAAAGCCTACTACTGTTACTGTTCCATAGAAAATAAAATTATTTCCTTTAAAATAATAATAATAAAAATTAAATGGTGGTTATACACAAAAATTAATTGTAGAAAAGTTTTATATATTTATCTATATTATATTTTCATGTACTTCAAATTACATTTGCTTCTGCATCTATTTCTTTGTCTCTGTTAGTAGAAACTACGAATGGTAAAGAATGTCCAAAGTATGACTGTATTAATTCTGCCTTTACATATATAATGTATGTAGTGTAAAATAAATATAAAATAAAAGCACTATAATACAATACACAATACAGTTTTTATAATAAAAATATAGGCAGACTATTGTAGTGTTTTGAGTTTGACAACTAAAACTATGGACCTTTTTGTGCTTTAATTTAAAAACTTGATTCTATACATACATAATTTTTTTTAATAATTAACAACGTTTATATATTCTAAGCAAATCAATTGACATTATCATATTATAAAAAAAAGGATTAAAAATTGTAGAACTAGGCTATCTATAGACTAATCAGTGACCTCCTAGGAACCAGTTTGAACAATATGCTGAAGAGTCGGAGCGGTCGAGTTGGATGCTTTGCACTTTCTAAGGCGATATGTCAAGGGCAACTGGACTGTGGTCACGAACAATCTACGGCGACTCGTCTGTGATCAGCACGCGGTCGTCTAATGCAATAAATACCTTCAAAATAGTTTTAATATCGAAATAAGCTTTATGGTAATCGTTAGCATTTTTATGTATACGTATATATGACTCGTTCAAAGTTTGAAAAAAGAATTGATTTTACGTGAATTATCGGAATCATCACAATAATTGATGTTGTTTTTTTACATAGATACATACATACAGTCACGCCTCATTCCCATTGGGGTAGGCAGAGACAACTTCTTTCGACCTGCTACGATCGTTCAATGTAGCAAAGTGGCTAACGGCAGCCAACTCGTTTTTTACATTTATTAATATATACATATTTGTATATTTTATTTTTAATGTATGTATAAGTATTTTATATATTTATCTTTATTGTGTTTTTATCTGCTTTAGATTATGGTGGCTGCTGCTTCTACTTTGTTGTCTCTGTATTACCCAAATGTTGACTGATAGACATGGTCCTTGGTATTAATACCTCCTGTACATATTCCATATTAATAAATAAATATTACTTACGAAGTTCTATCACTTTTACAGTCACGTTTTGCAAATCTGTTAATGTAATTAAAATACCTTAAACATATAATTAATTAATTGTCAAATAGGTTCGTGGCCATTAAATAATGGTAATAATCTAAATAGATTCATGTGACTATGACTGTAAAATTATTAATTACTAGCTTTTGCCTTTTTATTAATTACAATTTGCTACAATTGTCTAAAATCCACCCGCCAGTTTTTGTATGAAGCTCAAACAAACAAACATCGACAGATTTGGTTTCAGAAGCCCTAAATTAGTCGATCAGAGTAGTTTTTCTTAACGTTTTTAATTTAAAAAAAATAACATTTTATATTATTAAATTATTATTATTAGTTTATTCACTTCTGTGATCATGAAACCTTTGTGTTTGTCTTATTGTTATGATTTGATTTTGATATTGAATTGTGTTATCTCCGAGAAAAGTCACGTCTCATAAATGAACGCCTTAATATTTACAATATTTACTCGGAATGGTTACGTTCATTTACGTAAACAGTTATATTTACCAGGAAGAAGGAACTTTATTATGGTTCTTTGTGTTACCACTGGCCAATTTCGAAAACTACCTAGTAATATTATAAGATGGTAGATGTTGAGATTGTCATCCTAATAATAAATATTCGTTTGTTTGTATTTTCGTTGCTCAATTACGCTCAAATGACTACACTAATTTGATTGAAATCCGTTACGTAATTAAAATAGATTACAGAATACGATGAACAAATTCTTTACATTTTTCTGTCATATGGGATTACCAATTTAATTAAAAGGTAAGGGACATTTCGTTTAATTCAACTTTATTGTATGCCAAATGTTGGTCAATAGTAATTGGCCAATGCGTAATTTTATACATACGCTCGATCATAGGTACAAAGATATAAAGTTACCGCGGTTAACGAGGCGCGGCCACCCCTGAACCGGATTCAATGCAGCGATCCCGCCAGCTTGACGCAACAATTGGATTTTATAAATTCTGCGAAATAATGACATTCAATGTCAGAACAAAGTTTTATAAATCAAAGATATTAAAAAGAAACTATTCAGCTCGATTAATTAAGAGCTTCTGAAACCAAATCTATCGTTGTTTGTTTGTTCGACCTTTACGCCAAATACGTCGGATAGATTTTGGTTAAACTATTACAATCTATAGGCACTATTTCAACTTAAATATTGCAGCATGTTTTATCAAAATCAGTCCAGTAGAATTAAAGATACAGCTTGATCCCTGTTTTAGTAGCCGCCGTTAAGGTACGAGAGCTCAAGTA
>WUAW01006498.1:40558-52205 GCA_017165845.1 Thaumetopoea pityocampa | reverse complement strand
GAAATGAAAATATATTACAATGATCATAATGAAAAAGGCGTTAATAAACTTTATGCACTAATGGGTTAATTTCTATTAAATCATTTATAGAATTGAAATTTTAGAAATTTAAAAAAATATGAAATCGTACTTACCGATGATACGAAACCCCTCCATTATTAAGATTTGTTTTCCTACTAACATTTTTGCACTCTAAAATGGAACAATACGGCATAGCTACGAAAATAATGAATATTGTAAGACAAACGACTCGTTGTAATGATATAAAACGACTAGGATGCATGGACGATGAAATGAAAATTGAAGTAAGTGCGAAGTGTTGCGCATACTTGTGACACGCGTGCCACGCCCACTTCACATTTCCCCGTATTGTTGTTCTATGGTGCCAGCCTAAAAAAAAAAAGGGAATAGAACAAAAGACTTTAGCCTGCTACGAATCTCAAAACGAATAAAAAAGTATTATAGGTTATTTTTTTCAAAAACTGGTGTTTGTTGGTATAATAAAAATTGAAATGTATCATCTATGTAAGGGCATACAAAATGTAACTATGCTTTCTAAAACAAAAATTTTACGGCATATGAAACGTTCTAATTTGGTATTGTTATCGCGAAATTTCTGTAATCGTGAAGATGCTGTTAAATCTAACCCGGAGAATATTATAGAAGAATCTACACCAGAAAAAATTAGCGGGTTTGCTAAAGCTTATGAAAAACAATCTAAAATATTGGATATCCAGGATGATCAACAAAATCTTACATTCGCCTCGTTGCTACGTAATTCTAAGCTTATGGATGTAAGTATTAGTTACTACAATAAAGTAAAAAGAAATAATTTATAATTTCTACTGACTTCTGATATAATATTATATAGTGTTATATTTGGTAATAAAGCATATTACGGACACATAGGTTTATTGACCTGAAATAATTTTTAATCGATAGAGGACCCATGGCTATAGTGTATTTTAAAACACGTTTGGGGGAATTCAACCTGTTTCGAAAAAAAATTAAAATTCTTCCTGGTGGGTGTAAAAATCTTTGTTATGGACAAAATAACACAATAAATGGTCAAAAATAGGTGCGACAATGAGCGAAACGAGGAGGAGCATTAGGTTACTGTAGAAAATGGCGAGTGTTACTTAATATATAATAATAAACAAGTGTTGATTGCCTCTATTGTGACTTTTAAAATAAACTATAGCCACGGGTCCTCTATCGATTAAAAATTATTTCAGTTTAATAAGCCTATGTGTCTCTAATATGCATTATTACCCTGAGCACTATATGAATTATATGAATAAAATTAATTTCAAAGATATCTGTCCAGGTTAACTGAATATTTATATTGTAATTAGTATTATAGTATACACTTTAAAATCTATTTTTCCAAAATCCATTGGTTTATATGCTATTAAATTTTCACTCAATTATTTTTAGATAGGAGATCCAGCTGGGAAAGTAGTAATTGGCAAGATATTCCATACAGTTGAAGATGACTTATATATCGATTTCGGCTGGAAATTCCATTGTGTCTGTACCAGACCTACAATTCGAGGTGATGAGTATGTCAGAGGTACTAGAGTGAGGATTCAAATCAAGGACTTGGAGTTATCATCTCGATTTCTTGGCTCTAGTACAGACCTTACACTTTTAGAAGCTGATTGTAAATTACTTGGTATAATTTCCACACCTCTAAGAGCTACAGTAAGTGAAAATAAATCCATATAATGTATTAGAATTACTGATTTACTTAAGAATATATTTATTTAGAATGTATTTATAGTTTGATTTTTTAATTATATTTTCATAGCAGCATTTTCCTCACTTGAGTCTTGAGTTGATCCCAAGATCTGCTGTTATTGCAGTGGATATGGCTGTGGAATTTTTGGTGGCTAACTGCCATCAGACACCATACTCATCACCTCCAGTGATTCCTGAGATGACAGTGTCCTTTAGAAACAAACTTGACTAACATTTTTATGCCTTCTAAAATTCAGAGATTAGATCTAAATTAGATATTGGTGCTGATTCTGTACTAACAGGACTTAACCAAATTTGATCCCTCCCTATCTTTTTCTAATATCAAACGCCAAAACGAGATAGCTACAATCTTAGTGCTAACAGTTTCGTTTAGAAACATCAAAATTAAAAGATTTAGATGCCATTTTGGAATATATGGACTAAAGATAAAGTTAACATTTTTTTTTACCATTTGATAGAAGTGTATGTTGGTACTCACTATAAATGTTTGCTATCTCGTTTTGGCGTTTGACATTAGAAAAAGATAGGGAGGGACCATAACTAAATAGTTAAGTTCTGTTACAATAGAATTGGCACCATGAGATACTCAATGAAAAGCCATCTGTCCCAAGTTTCTTAACCCAGCAATTGATATAAATATTAACCACTGATAAGTACACTTATAGAGAAAGATAGTTATTCTTATTTACTAAAGGGTTAGCAATGTGCATATGATAGTCCTGATGTTCCAAGTTTCCATAGGCTGCAGTAACCACTTACCATCAGGTGGATTGTAAGCCTGTTTACCACGACCTTGGTATAATAAAATTCTTAAGGATCTAAGGATGAATATTTCTTGATTCATCCTTGGTACAGACAAGTTGATACTGCTATCTATTACTGGCATCCTGCTTTCTTAATGTAAAAGTTTTAAGCAACACCCTTCATTATCCACCAAAACAAATCAGCATAGTAATTTCCCCTTAAATCATGGCGTTTGACATATTTATTTAAACCAATTTTTTATGGAGGCAACCCATTCCCAGTGACTATACTAGTACATATGATGCGGGACTCGTTTTCGCCGTGTATTATTGTTTTAGTAAATGTGGACTTTCAATGAATGTCCACATTAATATTTTTTAAAAATATTATGTATTTTAAAAAAGTATAATTAAAATAAAAACTTAGTCATAAGATCACGTGATATTGGTAGTATAAACGATAGATAGTGCATTGGTGATGTAGTGGTTTTAGACACGGCTTACGATCGAAGGATCGTGGGTTCGATCCCGGTCCCGTACCACTGAGTTATAATTCATGTACGGTCTACATTGTAGAAATCAATGTACTTAACGGAGAAAGAAAACTTCGTGAGGAAACCTGCATGCTCACATGGGTATGTGAAGTCTAACAACCCGCGCTAGGCCAGCGCGGTAGACTACGGCCTAATCCCCCTCTTGATCAGGGGAGGTCCGTGCCCCTGTAGTGAGACGATATGGACTGGGGATGATGAAACGATAGATAATAATGATAACACATTCTGATCTTTAAAAGTCAATAGTTTATTTAATTGACATACATTTTAGACAACATCAATAATGATATAGATTAGTATCTATTTATTGTCAGAACATAAGTACCTGCATTGAATTGGGGATTGTTACATTTAAGGGTCTAACAACAGTAGCATTCCCATACAATTGTAATGCCAAAATCATTTGTAATCAAAACACATTATAATATTTTTAAAGTTTCGGACAATGGTTATCAAGGTTCTTATAGGTTACATATTTTTTTAAACTTTAATTTCTAATTAAAAAAGTGGAAATAAAAAGAAATAACTACCTGAATTGAAGGAACTCTGATAATAATCATCTATCATTGCCCAAATTACGAAATATAGTTAAAAAATACTGAAATATGTTATAATTAAAATTGATTATAAAACATGATTATTTTTGAATTTGGCATATATAAGTAATAAACAGCGGGTATTGTTTTCATGCTGGTGTGGTTAAATGTTTTTGTAAATGGAATGTAATGGATGTTTTTTCTCAAGAATCAGATGCTTAAAGATTAATTGGCCTAGAAACATTTTTATTTATAAGCTCATAAAGAATTTAATGATTGATTTCGCAATTACACATACGAATAAATGTATCTCTAATAACTACACTACATCCATAACATTTGATAAATTTCCCATAAATAGAACAGTTAAATAGAAATAGAATTTCTGATATTATTTGTATTATAATATTTAATTAAATATCTAATTCATATTTAGAATTCTAAGCATCTGTTTTTATCATTTAATGCTATTATAACTTTCTCAATGATGCTGTCTCTTTCACAGTAATTCTTACTATCACACTTTCTTGAGCTTAGTGCAACCTCACATGAGTTGTATATTTTTAAAACATTTCGAGGTGCAACGGCCTACTTAATTCACATATGTTCTTATTATTGCAAACAATATTAAGAGTCATTTTTAAATTTTATATATGGCATTCCTACAGTTAAGTGAACATACTAAAACAATTAATATTCACATAATCAAAAATGCTGTTCTTTTCATCTTCCTCGCGTGTTTATTTCTCATGCGGCAAATCAAAAACTTCAATACATCGTGCGCCATTTAAATATTGAGTATAACATTGCTTGAAGCAGTATCATTCTTATATAGCACAAAAGAAGCTTTAGCTTTGACGACGCTAAATCATGTTTTTATAATCTTGAGATTTCAAGATTATTGTCAGTTACTTAATTGTTTTACTGTATTTTATCGCCGTTTCTGGTCACTATCTCCTGTATGCTCGGATCTTTGACAGCGTCGTTAGCATCTGGCTTGGCTTCAAGTATGTCGTCGACGTTTGAATTTGAAGCGGCTTGATCGGCGAGTTTTTCACTTTGAAGATGCCCATGCTCCCATTCATTCAAGTATTGAACTACTGCGGCATGGCCAAAGGTTTCGGCTTCGTTGAGTGGGCGGCTGCCCCAGCGGTCTCGTGGGTCGTGGGGTACACCGCATTGAGAGAGGAGAAAGTCTACGCACGCAAGGTGACCCTCAGCAGCTGCCAGGTGAAGTGCAGTGCGACCGTCATAATCCGATAGTGTCATGTCCATACCAGAGAGGTGGTGCCTGTCAATTATTTGTGCGCTATTAGTAATGTTTACATAAATTAATAGTCGAATCACGGCACACATTATCATTTGTTTAAATAATAACATCTAAAATAGAACTACGTATGTATGTATGTAACATATTAGCTAGTGCTTCATAACAAAGTGTGTTTGTATAACAAATTAACATTAGCCATATACTTATATATTATAAAAATTTCAAAGCGTTTAAATCGATGTTATTAACTACATCTATAATAGTTTGTGTAGGACTTGGCGAAATGCTGCGTTTAATTTAAGTATGTAGAAATGATTCAATGACGACTAATATATAGATACTTGTGGAAGTTAACTCATTTCGAAGAATTCACTGGTACAGGTAGAAGAGACGTATTGGACTGTCTACTGTTAAATAATAACGATCATTATCAGTAAACAGCGAACAATATATACATTAACCCTTTGCACTAGAAGTTTTTTTTTATTCATTCATATTACGAAAAACTCGAAACAATTTCTGTGTAAAGATTATATTCACATACAAGTAAATAATATGTGCATTAACACCAAACGTAAGACATTTTTTATATATCTTTTTCTACCAATGGAAGTCAAATGACCGCTTTTCAAATTAAACATTATATTATTTTCAAGTTGATTATAAATAATACAGAATTTAACGTAGGCAATAAAATACAAAATAATTATCATGTAATAATTAAAAAAATTTTTTTTTATTAAAGTCTCACAAGCGGTCATTTGACCGCTCTGCTAGGTTTAGTGTTAAACGAAAGGTCATTGTTGTGTGATATTTTTTTTTTTAATTGATAATGGATACAAATGTTATTATAAAATATATTAAAAATGTATATAAAATTATTACATTTTGTAATCGTCCAAGGTGTTTCCATAGAGGAGCCCTCGAGTTTGAAAACAAATTTTAAACGTCTGCGCTCCAAAGCACTCGAGTGCACAGAGTTAAAATAAGATTAATATTGAAAATTACCTCCTCAATGCGCTGAGGTCACCGCTCGCAGCAGAAAATAGTAGATTAACGATGTTAAGGCCAGTAGACTCAAATTTATAGCGGCGAGGGTCTTTCTTGTGACTTGCATAACGAATATTATCGTACTTATGGAAATTGAAACGTTTTATCAGGTCCTTGAACAAAATATATACACATTAAATCTTATCACCAACATCATCGGCTCGTAGTATTGCACTTCTGAACATAGTTCTATATGGCGGACCCGTTTTTTTGTGGACAATAGTTTTATGTTTAATTTTTCACGCAGGCGAAGCCGCGGCCAGAATCTATTACATAAAAGTCATCCATGACTCGGGTACAAACATTAAACCAGCTCCTGCCAGGTTCAAACTTGGGATCTATTAGCCTAAAACAGGGTCGCTACCAATGGTGTAAATCCTATGGTATTGGGCTTCGGGACAGTAAAATAATGGCGGTTGGTATTATGGGTATATATCCCCACATATCTGACGTACCCTGGCTCCAGGCGTCGCGTTATACGGCAGGTATTTTCACTCAATAAAAAGTGGTAACCACCTACCATTGAGTCAGTCAGTGGTTAATTAATCTGCAATATTAATAGTACGTTGGTGATCAAGTGGTGCTAAGCACGACCCACTATTCAAAAAGGTCGCGGGTTCGATCCCGGTCCCGTACCACGAGGTTATTTCAAACTTAGGTACGGTCTACATTCTAGACACCTATGTACTTAATGAAGAAGGAAAACTTTGTGAAGAAACCTGCTTGCCCGCATGGGTGTGAGAAATCTATCAACCTGCACTGGGCCAGCGCGGTAGACTACGGCCTAATCACCCTCCTTCTAAGGAGAAGACTGTGCCTCGATAGTGGGGACGAATATGGACCGGTGATAGTGATGATGATATTACAGCTAGGATACTTACATCGCAAAATTGTAATCCTCTGCAACTATTTCCGAGGGGGTCTAGGGGTGGTGACCATGTACAGATCCCCATAACATTGGGGACCACTATCAGCATTGCACCAGACACCCCCGACTTGGCCGGGAGCCCAACTTTAAATGCGAACTGTCCTGAATAGTCGTACATGCCGCAGCTATGCATCAGAGAGAGCACATTGCGTACTGAGTCTGGCCGTAGGACTTTTTCATCGGTAATTGGACAAATGCCTCCATTCGCCAGCGTTGCGGCCATAATGGACATAATATCACAATTAGCTTCCATGGAACAACACTGCAAAAAAAATGTATTTCAAAATTGACATTATACCAATGTGTCCAACTTATTTATGCTGGCAACTCAAAAATAGGGTATGAATAATCCGAGGTTCCACGTATTCATGGGGCAGATTTAATGTAATCATCAATTCTGTTATGAATAAACTAATGATATGAAGCAATCTAATCAACATCTTATAAAAAAAGAGAGATTACATACATACATACATACTCACGCCGATATCCCATAAGAGTAGGCAGAGACCATAGTAAATACTACATACTAATGGCGGTGTCGTGGTTCGCCACCCGATACGTCTTATTGCCCGCGGAGGCCAAATGTGGGCTGCGGATAGCCACTGCTACATCAAACGATCGTAGCAGGTGGCAGGAAGTGGTCTCTGCCTACCCCAATGGGAAAGAGGCGTGACTGTATGTAAAAAGAGAGATTATCTATCCATAATTTCCACGCATGACAGGTGTCAAAATATACTGCGATCTCCAAGAGATTTTGATTGATGAAAAGGATAACCCATTACCCTGGTATATCTCTTAGCTGGTTCTCACAGCAAACGCGGCGAGACTTGGAGTGACGCTATTATTAGACCGGCGACGCACAGCAATTTAATAAGCACCTGGAAATAGAAGTCCATACACTCGCGAAGATTAGTCTTCTCCGGATAACACTTGTATTCCCTCATGTAAAACCCAAGCGCATAGTTCCTGTCGGCTGCCTCGCGCTCGGACAAAAATACCGCATTGTTGAAAGCGAGTCCTTCGTTGCCGGCAAGCCGACTGAAGAACGACATCACGTAGTCAAACTTTTCAGCCAGGGTCATCTCCGGTTTGTCCAGGGTCTTTAATAGCGAGCACACTAAAATTGCTCCGGCGTTGATCATTGGGTTATGCGGTTTCACTGTAAAAATAATAAAATATTGAACAAAATCTTTCACTCTTTAATAATGAATTCTTCATTTGACGACTAATTGGTGCCGTGGCAGGATTCTGCTTTCTGTGCCAAATGATCCCGAGTTTGAATCCTGGTAAAGACACCGTGTGATATACACGAATGTTTGTACTCGAGTCATAGATGTTTATCTATATATGTATTATAAATAATCTATATAAAAAATATATCCTTGTCAATGTCAATCTAGATCTATGTGTGTGTGAAAAAAAACAATGTTGCTAATTCTATTGTAACAGAACTTAAATAAATTTAGTCCCTATCTTTTTCTACTGTCAAACGCCAAAACGAGAGAGCAAACATTTATAGCGAGTACCGACCTACATTTCTGTTAAACGGTTTAAAAAAATGTGTTTTTGCGTACTTTTAGTCCGTATGTTCCGAGATCACAACAACAAAATTGTAGCTATCTCGTTTTGGCGTTTGACATTAGAAAAAAATAGAGAGAGAGACTAAATTTAGTTAAATTCTGTTACAACCGAATTATAACAATGTCAATCCAGATCAATGTATGTGTGTGGAAAAAAATGTGTTCACAATATTTATTATACTATATTTCATAAGGAAAGAAAGAATGAAAAGTTTATTTATATACAACTAGTATTATTACTCAGTATTATAGGTATATAACACAAAGAAAATAAATATAAATCAGGAAAAATATTAAGGGTACCAATTGGAAACTCGGCTCAGCATGATGTCAGGCAGTATATTCGTCATGTGGTGATAATGGTTCACAACCTATTACCACTCTCCGTACCCCGTATATACTTTCTGCCAAACTTGCATGCAAGATCAAGACAGTTTATTTGAGCAACAATGATAAAAAGTCCACGCGGGTAAAGTCACGGACAAAAGCTAGTTATTATTATAGTAACCGCGTGGGAAGCTGTTATTGTTGACTTATTACCTACTGATTACGCACGTCAGTCACGTCACGTTGGAAACCAATTAGAGCGTCGTACGTAGGCAGCTTTTGTTGATACGTACTATTATGGTCTAGGACGAGTTCGTTGAAGTTGCGGCCGCTGGGTTCGGTGCCAATATATTTGTGCACCACGTCGGGCCCCAGAGTTTCGAGTGCCATTGCGTACGTCAGCGGTTTGCTGCAAGATTGTAGTGTGAACGGGACAGTCACATCGCCTAAAAACAAAATTGTGTTATCACATTTGTTCACAAGCTTATCAAAAAAAGTAGCCAAATCTACTAGAAAAAAACTGTCAAGCAAACCATTTAACCCAAAATATTGGTAACGTCTAGCATATCCTTATTCAGTAGAATAAGGAAACTTATTCTAATGAATAAGTTCTACTAAATAGTACTTGTTATTTTGGGTTACTTAAACAATTTGTATGTAGCATTGGCTTCCTGTAGCTCTGTAAACTTTTAATTGGGATATGCTTTCTTATCGATATAGAGATCTAAAGCTTTTTTTGGTTTTTGTCCGTCTGTCTCTTTGAAATAAGACCACTCAGAAATCGCTGAACCTCGTCAATATCGCCTATAGTCTGGATAGTCTAAAGACTATGTTTTATTGCATTCGGATTAAAAAAGAAATGTGATATTGCAAAGTTTTTTGGAGTAGTTGTTTAGTTTGAAGTAGTTGATTTGTGTGACAACCTACAAATCAACTACTTGTAAAAGTACACTCTAATACGTGATCTTTCTTATCTTTATTTATTCTTATCTTTATTTATTCGTATTTTTGATCACATAAGTCATGGTAGAGTTATAAATATCCGTAATAGAACTTACCAATCGAAAATCTTTGTCCATCGATGGTACATACGCTCACGCCCCAGCTCTCACTGCTCGCTCTGGCCAATTGCGGTATATAACTTGCTACTTTCCCATCAGTGTTACTTTTAGCAGCCCAGTACATTTCTTCTATATCCTTAATGAAATCTTGGAAATCTGGAATGACGAACTGACTACGGAACGCTCTTGTTACTAATACAATATTGGGTGCTATTACATCCTTGAAAGTCTTGCGATCCAATTTTAGGGTTTCTGGAGATCCTCCCTCAAAGTTAGAGTCTTTGTGTACTTTGTATAAATTATGCATGACTTCCTTCACTCTATAATCGTTTTTTCTTATGCCCGTTGTCCTCAAGGCCTGAAAATTGATTGGCACATTTTAGTAAAAGTTGCAGACGAAGGAATTACTCGTGTTGGTGAAGAGGCGTGAGGGGAATTTATTCATGCATGCATACACTCACGCCGGTATTCCATAAAGACAGGCAGTGACCACAGTTCGCCACATATCACGATCCTGGCACACCTCTCGCTTCATCCACATTCATAACTCTTTTCATACACTTTCGTCAATTAAGATTGCTCGAACTTGACCTTTTTGAAACAAGTTGTTGATTTGATCAAGGTAGGTTTGTCCAGGGCGCCCTTTTCTGATACTTCTACTCACATTTGCCCAGTTTATTCGAATCTTACTCATCCTTTCTAAATGACCAAACCATTGGAGTAATATTTTCTCGATACACTCAAACGCCACATGGTGCGTGACAAGGGAATTTATCAATTCCTCCTCTAGCGAAGTATCCAATGGCAATAATGTAAAGTTGGATTTCTGTGTTACAAGAGCTGTGGGTGGCTGCCAACACTCAATAATAAAAATTGTAAACTTACCGCCAGAAATTTTCCCACCGGCAGAAGACCCGTATCTTCATTTTTAAACATGTCAAATATAACGTCGTCAGCATTCTTATGTGGTCCTTCACGGACCCTGTAAGTTAACAGACAAATTTGTAATTACTCAAATTGATATGGTAAAATCAATTGCATATGGTTGATTTTGGAATATCTACTACTATTGGGTTTCCATTGCCACTAGTAAAGTGATTATGTATTTAATAGAGATTCTCGTACATATAAGTACCTACTTAGACTCTACTTAGGTAAGTACTACGAGTATTTATTCAATATTCATCATCATTCTGTGAAGTCCGCCGTTTGATAGATGCCTCCTCCTTAAAAAGAAGGGCTTGGCCATAATTTCCACGTTTGGCAGGAGTCTTGAAAACTATATTATGTAATGTCCTGTACTAAGTACTTAAAAGGTAGGTAAAGGTATATAGGTAAAGGTAGGTCAGGGAGTACTTAGTCTTTTAGCCTGTCCGCNTATTACTCAAATTGATATGGTAAAATCAATTGCATATGGTTGATTTATGGAATATCTACTACTATTGTGTTTCCATTGCCACTAGTAGTGATTATGTATTTAATAGAGATTCTCGTACATATAAGTACCTACTTAGATTCTACTTAGGTAAGTACTACGAGTACTTATGCAATATTCATCATCATTGCCTACCTTTTAAGTATTTAGTACAGGACATTACATATAATGTCCTGTACTAAATACTTAAAAGGTAGGTAAAGGTATATAGGTAAAGGTAGGTCAGGGAGTACTTAGTCTTTTAGCCTGTCCGCTAAATAGACTTAAGTATACGGGTAAGCGACCCCGGCCCCCCGAGCTTCTACTGCCTCTTCCTACTCCTTCCGAGATAATAGTATAATATATCCTATAGTCCTTCACCTAAATTCCATATTCCTTTCTCATTACACCTTTCCCACC
>WUAW01006498.1:23165-33491 GCA_017165845.1 Thaumetopoea pityocampa | reverse complement strand
AGGGGCTGGTTCTTCTGTGGGTTTTTTCTTTGCAGATTTAATCTCACCGACAGTATTTCAATTAATTAAAAATATTTTTTTCTATTACGAAAGCAAACTGTTGTGACCAAACGATGAAATGCCTAATAGACGTGTCAAATAAATGAACAATATTTTAGTATAAAAAAAAATCTATCCTCCTATTATGCCATAATAGTCTTTATTCTTTGCTCTTGCTATCGAATTAATTCAAAAATGTATTTGTATGTGTATTATGTAAATTCGTTATATAAAAGTTGATAATAAACCCACTGAAATTATGAAGTGAATTAATTACAGTGTCGTTATCGGTGTGAATTGACAAGTGTTAAAAACAGAACATTGCTACTGAAGGTTAATATTTTTTGGCAGAATTGTACCAAACTGGCATAAATTAAGAAGTGAAGTTAATATTTTTCAATAAATACCACAAGATTGTAATAGTAATTATCAGTGTAAGAATACTCACATAATTTTTACTATGCTCCATACAATAAAATGATAATAAATTTTAATTAAAAGAAAGCTAATACTAATTCACCTCGAAACCATCGTCACATTCCATCACGAAGTCTTCGAAGTCGCCGTTAGACAAGTGTCGCATACCAACAAAAGTTATTCGGCGTACGAGAAGGCTGCGCCTGCGCCGCGTTATCGCGAACTGGAGCGAAATCCGTGCAAATCGGACGCAACTTCCGCGCACGCACTGAGCCATTCCCCATTACTCTGACGTTTATAAATACACCGCACACGCGGGCTGCCAAATTGGTATTCAGACGGGTGCGAGACAATTTTGATATTATTAGTTAAGAATTTGTTTGAAACATAAATTTTGTATGTAACCTAGAAAGAAAGCCCTGAATGCCATTTCAAAGAATAGTTCAATAGAAAAATATATAAAGACTGTCTAAAAAGATTCAACTTTAATAAATTGATTTGCAATGAAAATTATCTATAAACTAGCTTTTGCCCGCGGCTCCGCCCGCGTGAATGTAGATTTTCCGCTACATGCGAAATCTCGACACAACCATAGATTTATATGAAAAGCCTTAGCCTTTTACTTGACCTCTCGTACCTTAACGGCGGCTACTAAAACAGGGATCAAGCTGTATTTTCATTTCTACTGGACCGATATAAAAATAAATAAATATCTTTATCATTATCACCAATCTGCCAAAATCCACTACTGTAGACAAACATCTTTGTCAATGTGTAGTGCGAGCGATTGTCGCTGGTCATACGAAAGGCGCTCCGAATCTCTCGGCTGACGAGTGTGAGCGCTCCGACGGGCTTCAGAACTGAGAAACCGGCAAGTCGTGATTTGAGAAACGGTCAGCTCGCCCTGTACCATGACAAAGAATGCTAGACGCGGATCCCAAGTCCTCCCATGGTCGTGACCATGAGAGGAGAGGAGGATATGAGGACGCCGAGTCGTTTCGATGAGTGTGGGTCACACTCCATGAATTAACCACACTCTTGGTGCGGCGCGGTGTGGTTAAGTTTATAAGACCGTACTAGATGTCGCTTGAATCACAGGTTATCGCTGCTGTTCATTACTGTGGTTTATCTCAGAGCTTTCAAGCGGCATCCACGAAAAGAGTATAATATTATAATTATACTATATATTAATATATTTTGTTATAATATGCTATTATATTATAATTAGTCCCCTCCCCCTCCTGTTCAGGGGAGGTCCGTGCCCCTGTAGTGGGGACGATATGGACTGGGGATGATGATTATGATGATGATAATTATGCTGGCACCACACAGCATGTTTCATAATACCAGATCTATATTAGTTCACGTACCATACGCATTACATTATATAGGTTAAGCAAAACAAGAATTTACAAGTGATTTACAATTTACAAGTGAGGAAGAAAATACGGTATTTATTTTTGTTTAATTCAAAAAGCGTTTAACATCTTTGAACCTTTGACGTCTATGAAAGTTGATTGGATGAAATATTTTCTCATGATGGACATTCGAAATACCGCTGCTTTTGCATTAATGAAGACTGCGATTTTTGCTAATTGTGACTAATTTAATCTTAACTAATGCTCTCAAACAAAAGTTATAAATGACAAAAATAGAAGTTATTAAAAGTTTTTATTGCATAAAATGAACAATCAGCAATGCGTCAATCTATCTATATAACGCGTGCGTATATCTATTGATTGAGTATATTTGCCAAAACGCACTAATTCCGCATACTCAATATGAGTTTATCTAAATCACTTTATGGAGTGATCGTCGTTATCCATTATAACAGATGGAAAAAAAATTCTGGCACATGCATAGTCGGTATCTGGACTCGTCCCTAAGCGAAATTCTCCAGAAAAGCAGAAACGCCGCTCTTCTGCCCAATTTTTGTGATGATCAGTTCATTGTAATCGGGACTACTATTGTTGGGGCCAATAAGTGATGTTCGTAGCAGCCTTTTGGAACAGAGATTGAACTTGTGCAAACAATTTCTAGCGGTTTGATCTCGTGTTAATAACCCTGAAGACCGAAGAAGTATCGTAACTATCATCTTTGCTATCACTGAATGATTCTGTTAAGCAGTAATTTGTACATAGTTTGTCTTCTATGAGACTTCAACGATGCGATAGCCTCTCCAGAGGTGACTTACTCTAGTCGTGCCCAGAGCGATAGCCATAGCATGTTACCGAAAGTCATTTTCCAACATTCCTGCAGCTCTGATAATTTCTTCTGGGCTCAAGTGACAAACCGCCGTCTTAGTGTTGAATGGCCAACCGACAAATTGTCATATTTTATAAGAGACAGCTCTCTTCGTTATGGATTCAAATTTTCAGAAATTAATTATAACTTGTGAGCATTTTATTTTCGAAAATAACATAAGTTATATATATTCTAACAAAACATACATTATCGAATGTGTAATTAGTTATTACATCGTTTTCATACATAATGTATATTTCTTAAAAATGGTCGATTAGCCATTCAAGCACTACAATAACGTCTTCCCTCCATAATAGCATCCGCTTGTATCGATTCGACTTAAAAACGTGGCAGAAATTGATACTGATTTTGTCTTAAACCAATTGCGGGATTTTATAGGAAAACGACTTGATAGAAGTTTTTCAAATTTCTTATATTATAAAATTATTCCTTTTTAATAATTTATTACAAACAATCAGCAAAAGTAAAAAAAAAAACATAGAACCTCGCGTGCAGTATTTCGGTAAAACGAGCTTGATACTTTCTATAATATTATTATTAATTTACTCTCAAATTACTGCCTTTTAATAAAATTGATTCGAACTGGTCCATTATTCCTTAGCACCAAATCAGCTAAAAATTCTATATCTTCAGGCCGCGTTTCTGGGACTAGCTCAAAATGCCGCAGCACTTCAGCAACGGCCACTTTCATCTCCATCATAGCGAACTTTTGTCCTGCAAGAATATCATGATATAGGTCATAAAACAATGCGCTTACTGCTGTATCATCATTGGATCTATTGCTATCACTGCGGTTATTTATAAGAATGGTGGATATTTTTAGTGGGTCTAGTCCTAACAATTTATAAAGAAGTTTTCTTTCTCGAATTTTACAATCATACTTTTCTGAAATGGCTGTTAGATAGTATATGGTGAGAGACAGTCAGCTGTCAGCTGACATCTCTCAAAATTTCTACAACAATTAACATTGAATCACCAGCCGGGATGTACTCTACTTATTTTCCAAAACCGAAAAAATGGGTAAAAAGATTCTGTGCAAGGAGTAAGATTGGCCAAATAAAGACTTTTTTTTTAAATCTTTTGGTCAAAGTTGAAATATACACCGCACATAAAAAGATATCTGGCATGAAATGTTGATAATGCTTAGTAGAAACACTTTTTAAAAACAAATTAATAATATTTAGATATCGTATTTTTACCTATACAGTTACGTGGACCAGCACTGAAGGGAATGTATGCATAGGGGTGTCGTCCCACTGAGTTTTGTGGCAGGAACCGGTCAGGGTCGAACTTTTCTGCGTTCGGATATAGATCCTCACGACGATGTAGGTCTAATATAGGAATATGGCAGAGGGTGCCGGCGGGAACCGTGTAGTTGCCTAGAAAGAGAAATACAAGGTTAACCTACCATCGATGGCCGAGAAGAATTATTATNCCCCACTGAGTTTTGTGGCAGGAACCGGTCAGGGTCGAACTTTTCTGCGTTCGGATATAGGTCCTCACGACGATGTAGGTCTAATATAGGAATATGGCAGAGGGTGCCGGCCGGAACCGTGTAGTTGCCTAGAAAGAGAAATACAAGGTTAACCTACCATCGATGGCCGAGAAGAATTATTATCATCTTTAAATTAAGGCAGCAAACTAAGGATTAAGAATTGTGTTTTACTATTGTTACAGAACATTTGCAGATAACCTTTCGGTTTAAATTCCATTAAAACAAATTCTTATTCTATGTTTGTTTTTTTTTAATAATGCAAAATACTACATTTCACAACTTCTGACTATTTCAAAAGATGAAATAAGGAAAATTAGTGTAATAAACCTATTTTCTACATGTCAAGTTTTCATTTTAGTTTCCTCAAAACTTAGTTTTTAACAAGGTTGTATCATATATTGTCTCCTGTCAAAATTACTATAATACTCAAAAAGAGACTTCAATTAATTACATCTATTGTATGATTGCGACTATATAGTTAATAAAAATAAACAATTTGTTTTGCTCTTTCCTTACTCAGAATAGTTGTTTCATTTAAACTGCGACTAATGAAGTGCACCGGAGGATAGAGCCGCATAGATTCCTTGATACAACACTCCATGTACTTCATCTTGGACAAATCTTCCATCTTTATAGGACGGTCCGAGTCACCGAATATTTCCTTAAGCTCATCAACTATCGAGTCCTAAAATAATACTCTTATTATACACTAGCTTTTTCGCGCAGCTCCGCCCGCATGAATGTCGGTTTTCTGCTACATGGGAACTCCCGACACAATTACAGATTTATATAAAAAGCCTTAGAATCACTTTCACTTGACTTCGCACACCTTAACGGCGGCTACTAAAACAGGGATCAAGCATATATCTTCAATTCTATTAGATCGATTTTGATGAAACATGCCGCATTACTTAAGTCGGAATAGTACCTTTAATACTGTAACAGTTTAATCAAAATCTACCCGCTGGTTTTTGCGTGGAGCCCGAACAAACAAACAAACATTGATGGATTCAGTTTCAGAAGCCATTAATTAGTCGACCTGAGTATTTTTTTTTTAATATCTTTGATTTTTGAAAATTTGACATTTAATTTTTTAATAGTATAGATAAACATAAAACTACAAAGGTTTGTTAAAAATAATCATGCTCCTTTCAAACTATTTTTTTGTTCCTAAAAAGTTGGGCCAATGCGGATGGTTTCTTTTTCAAATACGGTGTTAAGCTGGTTTAATCGAAATGTTTTTTTTTATCTGTTTCGATATGTTAATTTGCGAAACGATAGTAGTTTATAAAGTATAGCTGTAGTTTGTATTGTGAGGCCTTGAGTGTCAATCCAAAGTTATTCCTGGGAAGAATTGATTGCCTCGATGATTTGATTGAATCGATGTGATTGTCTCAAGATGGTAGGCAGAGTTAGCTTAAAACTCCCCTCGAGAAATGATCACGAGAGCAATGCACATATACATCGAAAATGTCAAATTGTGATCTCGGAGAGCCTCATATTTGTCAATAAAATCTAACAAAGTGTTTTTAGTCATTAGGGGTCTCGTACGACCCACAAGCCATCCTCGTAGCTTCTTGTATTCTAATATAGGATTTTCTTTGCAAAAAAGGGATTGATTCAGTGGATTCATTAGTTTTTGTTTGATCTCACAAAAATATTTATTTTCTTTTCGTTCTGAAATGATTGCATGTTCGTCATCGTCGTGAGTTGCATGCACTCAGGTCTCCTGTGTCATTTCCAATATTTATGTTCTGCTCACAATGGAAATATATATTTAAAAAACAATCTAATCCCCCTCTTAGATCTGACCGTATCCACTCTTCAATTCGTTCTTCTCTAGAATTCCCACCTGCTTGCAATCAGGAAATTTGCCCCGTTTAAAATGGATTATGTAATATTTGTATGGTCCAAAATACATACACATTACATATTATAGATGTTCATTTTTCGTCCTAGGTATCTCTTCTTCTAGTTAATAAGTACTATATCATCAGCATACATCATCAGCCTCGGAGGATGGTCCTGTCTAGTGGCTGTGACTATATGAGATAATCGGGACGACACAGAGAATTTCGAGCGTCGTTGCTAGGTTACAAACAACACAGGAAGAATCGAGTGGGCTACGGCGCGAAAAATTCTTCAAGCATGTATACATTGTAATATTTTTTATTTTGTAAATCAATATTTACAAAATACAAAAAAGTCTCCACTAAGCCATAGGAACGCAATAAGGGACTTTAACATTTTTGAACCTTATAAAATGGCGACGTCGTGGTTTACCACCCGACACGTCTCGTTGCTCGCGGGGGCGAAATGTGCGCAGCGGATAACCACTTTGTTACATTAAACTACCGTAGCAGGTGAAAAGAAGTGGTCTCTGTCTACCCCAATGGGAAAGAGTCATGACTGTATGTATGTAGTATGCTCTATGGTCTCTACCTACCCTTGTGGGATATCGGCGTGAGGGTATATAGGGAACACAGTCACAAAGGTCGTTGGGTGTTACGGGGACAACCATTTCTAGGTTTGAAGGCGGAATGGGAGGAATATTGGGTGCTTTTTATTTATTATAATTTGCTTTATACGATATTATGTATATAATACTCTTCTCATAATATTTAAATAATCTACTATTATTTATTTATGTATTGTATTATATTTGGTTTATATAACGCTTTACTCACCTGCGCTTCTTTATGATTCGCAAGCAACATTAAACAAAATGTCAAACCGGAAGCAGTGGTGTCGTGTCCCTGAAATTTAAAACAATGTCCATATTAAAAACCATCAGGTTGACGTTACTGCATTATAAAAGCTTTAAAAGATTACGGATTAAACAATATGTAAATTAAATGCCCGCACACTTTCTTTTCATATTGTTTAATCCGTGAATCGACTGGACTGGACTTCCGAAAAAAACTGAAAAAATCGTTCCTCAGTGGATGCTTACGAAATTCCTAAATTTCCTAAATTCCATAATTCTTGTTCAATACACCTCTCCTACCTCATCCTTTTTCCTTTCCTCTCCACTAAGCCGTGGGTAACCAATGAGGAACTTTAATCACTGTTGAACCTTATAAAATGGCGGCGTCGTGGTTCGGCATCCGACACGTCTCGTATCACCAGAAAAACTAGTTTATATATAAATTAGTTTTTCTGGTGGTCATTTTAATAAGCCGTGAATGCAAAGGCCAACAATGAAACGATCTTATTGCTTGGTTTATTTATAATAAAGGATAATTATTTTTATTTATTCGCTTATAAAATTCAATTATGATAAACCTTTTTGAATCATAAGCAAATAATACTCATGACTGTACCTCAAACATGAATGTGTCAACTTCTTCTTGAACCCCTGTTTCGTCTATCAGACCGTCTTTCTCTGCGGATATAAGCAAGTCTAACATAGCAGTCTTCCTTTTTTTCTTATAATTGTAACTATCATCATTGCTATCAAGAACATTAATTCCATACTTTTCTACGTATTCTTTTCTGTCTTTTATGACTTTCGCAGTGAACTGGTGAACGTCTTTTAAATGTCTGTCCTGTTTTCTCTTCAGCGATGTTAAGTTAAATATAAAGTCCGGTAGCAAATACACCTTCATAAATCTCTGTAGGAACACCTGTCCCAGTTGATAGATTGACTCCTTGTACGTCTTCCCCGCTCCTGTTATCTCGTTGTTAAGTTGTGTACCCATGGCAGTTTCTGAATGTTGGATAATGAGAAATAAAAAAAGAGTTAATCAACATTTGACAATGAAAAAGATTAAATAAATGTATATTAGTATTTACCACAAATAGAACTGAGCGTGAATTCTGAGAGAACAGGCGCTATGTCCACAGGCTTTCCAACAGTTTCATTTAAGGTCTCCACTAGCCGCTTGCTATTCTCCACCAAGATTTCGCAGAACTGACGCAGAATATTGAAGTGAAATGTAGGCGTGATAATCTTTCTGCGATCTTGCCACTTCGTACCTGTACAGATGCAATGGTATCAATTCTGATATAATACAACTTAATCTAAATTTAGACTCTCCCTATCTTTTTCTAATGCCAAACACCAAAACGAGATAGCAAACATTTTTAGCACTCGCTACTCACCAACTCGGTACTCACCAACATACATTTCTGTCAAACGGTACAAAAAAATGTTGCGTTTTCGGGTATTTTTAGTCCGAATTTTATCCTGTGTTCCGAAGTCTCATCTAATTTTTTTTAATTTTGACGTATCTAAAACAAAACTAACAGCACCAAAATTGATAGCTATCTCGTTTTGACGTTTGACATTAGAAAAAGATATGATGAGAATAAATTTAGTTAAGTTCTGTTCAGAATCACCACCAATATCGTTCTTCACGTATAAGCTTTTACATTCCAATATTATTCAATAAGCAGATCCAATGTTAACATTGCACGTTAATTTAAGATATCCAACCACACCAACGCCTGTGCCGGCATGGCAGTATTAAAGTATTTTAAATTTATCATCATCATTACCATTATCAGCTTGTGCAAGTTCACCGTTGGGCGTGGTCCTCTTCACAATATTTACCTCGTTTCACGGATAAAAGTCAGTGCAAGTGATAAAATAAAAATGCGAACTCTTTTTGTAATTTTCCTTATAAAATTCGAAATGCGTCAAAATGACGCGTCCTATAAACCTAGTGTTAAGAAGAAGAGATTTGATATAATCTCCACGCATATCAGGCGTCTTGGAGATCGCAGTAGATTCTGATTGAATATCAGGATAACGCTGCTGCGCATTAACCTGGTACATCCCTGAGCCGGTTACAGCATCCACGAGGAGAGAAGGAGTGACGCTATCATTACATCAGTACCACACTGCAATTAATATATTTATTTATATTTAAATTATTAGTGCATTGGTGGTGTAGTGGTTTTAGACAGAACCTACGATCGAAGGGTCGTGGGTTCGATCCTGGTCCCGTACCACTGAGTTATTATTTATATAATTCATGTACGATCTACATTGTAGAGACTAATATACTTAACGGAGAAGGAAAACTTCGTGAGGAAACCTGCATACTCACATGGGTATGTGAAGTTTAGCAACACGCACTAGGCCAGCGCGGTAGGTTACGGCCCAATCCCCCTCCTGATTAGGGGAGGTCCGTGCCCTTGTAGTGGGGACGATATGGACTGGGGATAATGATGATGATGGAAATTATTAGATATACAACAGTAAATGTAGACAGAGTAGGTCTCAAAAGTGCTTAAGGGGCGACCTTGAACCGGAAAACTTAGTGCGAGTCGAACCCGATCAGGTGGACCGATGGTCTAATGACAGTCGTAGGCAATCGGTGGATGCAGTAGACGCAGGCGGCTCATAGCCGCTCGGGGTGGTGATCATTAGAGTAGGCCTAACATATCAAGCATATTGACATAACAAACAGTGGACTTCTGTGAGCTGATATGATGATGATGATGATGAAATAAAAAATACTAATCTAAAACACATGTCCATTGGATACAATGGTTCTAATACTTGAATCCAGCGAGAAAATAGGAAAATACATTTATATAGAAAAAAAGAGACGCACGACTTCCCTTGTAAAATTATCATCTGATATGATTGTATAGTCACCCTTGCTGAGCAGGAGGCCGTCGCGCAACCACGGCTTTAGGATGTTATAGATGATACTTTTTTCATTATATTTCATACTAGATGTTATTTTCTGTAAAAAGAAAGTCTAGATAAGCTTATTCTTAATTTTAACTACAGATCATATCAATTACATGAAACCAAAATTAATCAATTTAACAGCCGTAACACAGCGACCAAATAATAAATACTAAATTAATAGTATAAATAGAGTACTAAATTAATAGTATAAACATATTGTACACCAATTAATAACAAATTCAATTGTTGTACACCAATTAATAACAACACATCATCTATCTATCTATAATATTATAATCAGATCGACTAATGAAGTGCTGCTGAAACCAAATCCGTCGATGTTCGTTTGTTTGTTTGTTTGTTCGAGCTTCACGCAAAAACCAGCGGGTAAATTTGGTTAAACTATTACAGTCTTAAAGGTACTATTCTGACTTAAATACTGCGGCATGTTTCATCAAAATCG